>VXBI01001403.1:81987-145449 GCA_013397375.1 Toxostoma redivivum | reverse complement strand
TGCTGCTGGAAAGGAGGAATGGATGGGCTGGGCTATTGCTGCTGCTGGGGTGGAAGGAAAGAGGAAAGGAAAGGGAAAAGGACAAGAAAAGGAAAAGAAAAGGAAAGGAGCTCTGTCTCCTGCTGGGAATGAAAGGAAGATGCCCTGCTTGCTGCTGGGAAGGGAGAGGTGGGACTGGATAAGCTTTAGGGTGCCTGTGTGCATCTGCTGGGATGGAGGGAAGGAAGGAAAGAAGGAGAGGAAAGAGCTCTGCCCGCTGCTGGGAAGTGAGGAAGGAAAGAGTAAAGGAAGTTGCTCTGATTGCTGCTGGAAAAGAAGAATGGATGGGCTGGGCTATTGCTGCTGCTCGGGTGGAAGGAAGGAAAGGAGCAAGGAGCTCTGCGTCCTGCTGGGAAGGAAAGAAGGAAAGGAAGATGCTCTGCCTGCTGCTGAAACGCGTGGAAGAAAGAAGAGAAAGGAGCTCTGATTGCTGCTGCAGAGAAGGAATGAAGGAAGATGCTCTGCCAGATGCTGGGAAGAAAGGAAGGATGGAAGGCTGTGCTTTGCCGGCTGCTGGGATGGAAAGAGGGAAGGAAGGACGCTGACAGTAGGTCAGGGTCTCCTCTGCTGCCTCCTGGCCCCTCTGTATCCCTGCCCTGCTGGATGAGCCCTGGAGCTCTTCCCTGGGTGGAGCTGGAAGGGATCCGGGTCTTTCCCAGCATCAGCCTTGGAGCAGCCCAAAGGCTGGGGAACGTTAGCAAAAAGGAGAATCAGCTTTACACAGTTCTTTCCACCTTGAGCAAAATCCAAGGGATGGGAGGGAGTAGGGACTTCATCAACCTCCTCTTTCCCAGGCTGGGAAGGGGCTGTGGGGGTGGTGGAGTCCCCATCCCTGGAGGTGTCCCAGGAATGCCTGGACATGGCACTCAGTGCTCTGGGCTGGGTGACAGTGTGGCCAGGTTGGACTCGATGCCCTGGGAGCACTTTTCCAGCCTGAATGATTCTGGAACTCTGCAAAAGCCCAGGAGCTGCTGCCTGTGTTTAATTCTCTTTTTCCTCCCTTCCAGCTTCCCTGCTTTCGGCTGTGGTCCGGCACCGGAGTTCCCAGAGCTCATCCCCACAGCCAGGGTAATGCCACACATCACTTCCCCCCTGGAATGCTGGCCTGCTTCAGCAGGGTGGGGAGGGCAGCTGGTTTTCCTCTGGGAAGAAGACTTGGCTGCCCCTTGATCACTCTGTCACTTCCCAATGCTTTGGACTCTGCCTCCTTTCAGTCACCTTTCCCAGAAGGATGCCTCCCTTTGTTTTTTCATTTTTTTTTGTCCCATCCCTGGAAATGTTCAAAGCCTGGTTGAACAGGGCTTGGAGCAACCTGGTCTGGTGGAAATTGTCCCTGCCTTGGGTTGGGGCTGGATGAGCTTTAACATCCTTTCCAAGACAAACCATTCTGGACTTCTGTGATAATTCTTCCAATGGGACCTTCAGGCCTCGCTTTTTCCAGCACTTTGGGATCTCCTGTTGTGCCTTTATTCCATTCCATGTGCCAGGATCTCCTGCAGGATTGAGCTGCTGCTGGCTCTGACCAGGAGGGGACACTGCAGGAGCAGAGAATTCTTGCTGGGGAGAATGGCAGGATGTACTGTTCCCTCTTCCTGCTCATCCTCAAGGATCAGAGATCCTTGGATCTCTGCCTGGGTGATGCAGCACCCAAAATCCTCACTAAACCCTGTGAGGCCTCGGTGCCTGTGATCATGTACTCACAGGTACTTGCAGTTCCTGTTAAATTAAAGCCCTTTGGGATGTTTGGCTCGGGGTCACAGAGTAAATCAATCATTGCAAAGGATTTTGAGTCAATTTTGCTTTTTTCCACTACATCTCATGTTTATTCCTGAATATTTTATGGATTTGGTGCATCGTGTGTTGCTTAGGCAAAGTGTGGGTTTCTGCATGCAGGAAAACCTGAACTGCACACTCCTGAGTGGTATTTGCTTTTTATTTTGGGATGGTATTTACAAAATCTACTGAATTCTCAGATTTCAGAAACCACAACCTTTGTGTTCATCTCATGGGGTTTTCCAAGGCAAATCTCCCTCCTCTTTATATCTAAGATTGGTTTTGTGCTATTGTAGATTCTTGCCTAATTGTTAACTGTAATCTGATGCCTTTTGGTTGGGTGTTTGTGAGTAATATCCATTTCTCCTCCATCTCCTTTTCCCTTCTTTCCTCTCCCTGTTTTCCACCTCTTGGCAGTATCTGTTTGCTGCAGTGAATTTTACCTTGTCCCTCACAGACTTGTTGCCAAAACTTCCCTGACTTCTCCTCCGTGGCCTGAAGTGAAACTTCCAGATCCAGTGGAAGAAGCCAAGTATCATGCAGGTAAAAGTCTTAAATCTGGTGTTCCAGCATTTCCTCGAGGCCTGATTGGAAGTTTGTGTTCTTCACTTTTTTTTTTTGTTTTCGTTTCTCATGTGTTTGTTTTAATGTTGCTCCCCCTGCTCTCCAGGTTTGGGAGATTTGAGTACAATATGATTTCTCCTTAGTTTATGGCAGCTTGTCACTCTCCCAGAGGAACCTTACCTGAGGTGATGAGTGGCATGAAACAATATATTAAAACAGTTAAAGCGTGAGGAAGCATTTTGGCCAGGATAAATGAGTTATTTTTCCATTCACTAGCTAAATCAAAGCCAGCAGGAGCAGTTGGATGGTGGGCACATGGAGAGCTGGTGTATTTTGGTGCAGAAAACAGAACATCCAGCCAGCAGGAGCAGTTGGATGGTGGGCACAGGACAGACCTGCAGAGGTGGGACGCAGCGTGACAGAACATTGGTGGTTGTGTCCCCCTGTCCCCTCAGCTTGTCAGGAATGCTGGGTGAGAGGAAAGAGTCAAGTTGGACATCAGGAGGAATTTCTTCCTGGAAGGGGCTGCCCAGGGAGGTGTTGGAGTCCCCACCCCTGGGAGTGTCCAAGGAATGGCTGGACGTGCCACTCAGTGCTCTGGGCTGGGTGACAAGGTTGACAAGAAGAGCTGAGCTCACCTTCCTGCAGATCTCCCCCACCACTGGAGTGGCTGGAGTGTGTCCCTAACTGAGGGATGTGCTTTGGAGAGAGCCTCCTGCTCCACATCTCCTCCTGGGCTGTTCTGATCCTGCTTTTTATCTGCTCCTTGCTCCTGGGATCGCTCAAGTGACAGATGGGTGCCTGCCCCTGTGTGTGAAATAACCCAGCAGTGAACCACAAACTGCTCCTGAGGGGAGCAGGGTCCCATCCTGCTCCCATGCCATTCCCTCCTGCTGCTGCTGAGCCTTGCCTCGTTATCTCCTGGCTGTGCTTATCCAAAGGGAACAGCAGCAGGAGCCTTCCAGTTCTGCCTCCCATCTCCTGCTGCCCATGGAAACAGCCCCGGATATTTTAGGATGGGTCTCTCCACATGGTGCTGAGATCCAAGCCAGCAATCACTTGATGTTTCCTGGCACTGGAGGTGTTGGAAGAGTTATCAACAACTTTATCCTGGTGGGAACTGCAACAGCTCCTGCCCTGTAAATAATTTGTGTTGCTACCTCTACCTTTAAGTTTGTATCCTAGGGCTTGAAGCTTGGACCTTTTCTGAGCATTCCTGTAAGGATTGGGTTGGGTTTGCCTGGCTGCTGGATTCTTGTCTGTCCCAAAGGGATGTTCTGTTTGAATTCCAGGAAAAAAAAAACCAACAAAAATGATTCAGCCACTTTTTAGGACAACGAGGAAAATGTGTTTTTCTGAGCAGCTCGGGAGGGTGGGAAGCTGCTCTTGGGCAGAGGGATGGTGTCAGGGAGCAACACCTTTAGGTGTTCCCATAAAAACTGGGGCTGGTTCACTGCCCAGGAAGCTGATCACAGGGAATGGAGTTTGTCCATGTGCAGGACCTGGTCTCTGGGATCTGTGCTGCTCCTGGCACCACTCTGCAGGCACGTGGGAAGAGGTTTTTCTGGGAAAGAGCGATGGACAGGGACAGGTCCCTCTTGTTCTTGGAAAGTTCTCGGGCCAGGCTTTGCCATTTGCTGGAAGCTTCTTCCCTGGTACTTTGCCAGGCTCTTCCCGATGTTCCCATGTGCCTTAGGCACCACTCAGACTCCTGGGCTGTCTGCATCTGACTTGGAAATGGAGGGAATTTCCTCCCAACACAGGATGCATGGACAAGAGCTCTTTTCTGGAATGCTTTATATCCAAGTACAGTATATTTTGGGATGCCTGAGGAATGGGCTGAGAGTCAGCAGCGTAGAGAAGCTGCACAGTGTATACAAGATGTTTACTTATGTGTGGCTTTGCCAGCACCTAAAACACAAATAAATCATTAATTTTAAGAAAGGGAGGCTCACACGTCTGGGAAGCAACACTGCTGTTGGTCTTTGCTTAAAGATTCCCAGGAGATAAGAGTGTGCTGGGAGAAGAGCAGGGGCGGCTGGGTGAGTTTTCCCAGCCCTTCCCAGCTCTCTGGGTGTGCTGCCCTGATCCCTGGCCTGCTGTTTGCCAGCAGAGGTGGTGCAGAAGGTGAACGGGCTGATCTCGGCGGGGCACTATGGGCGCCTCTTCGCCGTCGTCCACTTCGCCAGCAAGCAGTGGAAAATCACCAGTGAGGACCTCATCATGATGGACAATGTCCTGGAGGCTGAGTGTGGAGACCGAATCAGGATGGAAAAGGTGAAAAAAACAGAGCAGATTCCCTGCAAACCTTCCTGGAGGCAAAACCCATCACCAGTTTTAACATCATGTCCCAAAGCGCCCCTCGGGGTCTCCCACCTTCATCCCAGCCCTTCTGCTTTGTTCCAATTCCCTTCATTTTGTTCCAGTTTCAGATATTATTGTGATTTCTGTTCAACAGGGCTGGAGTGAGTCTTGCCAGACTCTGTGGGGAGACAGATTTTTGTTGTCCTAACTCTTTCCAAAAAAAGAAAATGACAGTTGTTTTTTCCAGAGCCGGCAGCGAAAGCCTGTGTTGGCCTTGAGACTCCAGCACCCCGGATCACAGAATCATTTAGGCTGGAAAAGACCTCTAAGATCATCAAGTCCAACCTCTTAATTCCTTGCAGGTCTCCCAGAGGGATTGTAAACTCCTCAGGGCTCTGCAGAATCCTTATCATGCTGGGCTGGGTGGAGGCAGAGGGATGGGGCACAGAGGGGAGAATTGCCAAAATCCAATTAATATCTTTATCCTCAGCCTTGGACAACCAGCAGGGGCTTGCAGAGCCTCATTAATCCACACTGAAGGGAAATATTATGGAGTGGGATTCTGTTGGCTTCATCTTCGTGTTTGGTTGTTAGAGCTAAGCAAGCAATTAAGGAGAGGAGTTTTTGTGCTTGCCCATTGCTTTGAAGCCCAGTTTTAAGCTGCTTTTTAGGGATATCCTCAGCTGTGTCCAGCAGAGAGGGGGGATTTCTGTGGTGTAGCCAGCAAAGGTCTAGATGGGAGTGAAGGAGAAAATTTGCCTGAACACCAGAGCCCTTTAGGGTATTTTTTTTTTTCCCTGTCTAAAACAAAAACCAGAACTCCTCATGAGCATTTCTGTGGGTTTTTAAGTGCTGCCAGAGGATTTGTGAGGCGGCCCTGGGAGAGGTGCTCAGGATGTGGCACTTGGGGGACATGGTTTAGGGAGGATTGTGGTAGTGCTGGCTTTGATGGTTGGACTCCATGACCTTGAAGGTCTCTTCCAAACTCGGTGATTTCAGTGAAATGCAGCCTCTTCCTCCTGGATCCTCTCTTATCCTGTTCCTTTAGATGTGGCTGAAATGCCCCAAAACAGCAGGGGCTGGTGAACCCCCCATGTTCATTTCTTTAATTCCCATCTTGAGGCTTTACACAGGAGAATGAGGGAATTATTTCTGTGCTGAAATTTGTAGCAATTGCTGTAAAAATCCAAAGGTTTAGGAGCTGCCATTTGTCCAGATCCCACACGAGGCAGGTTATTCTTCCCTGATTGCTTTCCATATTTCTTTTTTTATGGGTGCTGGTAAGCCAGGACAGAGAGGTTCAGTGTGTTCTGATCATGCAGGAAGATACTTCTGCAGTCAGTTTTAGTGGGATGAGCTCTCTGGAAGAGTAATGGCTCTGTCTGCAGCTTGTTAGCAGCTTTCCCCACTACCCCTCCAGTTAGTGTCAGGTTTGAAATGTGGGAATGCCTGGTTTGAAGCAATTTGACTCCTTTATGGCTGTAGAATTTGAAAGGTCTTGTTTGCATTTCTGCCAGGGCAATGAGCAGTGATTTGTGCCTGATTTATTTCCCCCAGGTTTTGCTGGTTGGTGCTGATGACTTCACACTCATTGGAAGGCCGCTGCTGGGGTAAGATGCTTCATAAAGGAATTATAATGACATTTTTTGTACTTAATTGTGGCTTCAGGGCTCTGCAGTCCCTGAAACTGGGATTTATCAGCACTAACTTTGATGCCAGCCCCGTGGCTTTTGAAAGAATCACCAATAAAACCCCTCATCAGCCTCTGGTGACTCTCCCCCACCCCAATTCTGAGGTTGCTCTTGGGTTTTCACCTCAGTTTGGATCTTTTCCTCCTTGCACAAACTAGCAGGACATGTTGCTCTTCAACATCTCTACCCTCTTACCCTGATTTTGGTTGTTGTCATCTTGAAAGAAGACAGAAATAATTTTCCTTAGTCTCTTTCCTTTTGCCATTGTATGACCCCAGAAAGCCTTAACCCTAATTTCAGTGTTCCTAATTTTTCCCTTCCTCTAAATCATTAATCCAGCAGTCACAGAACTTGGGAGAAGTTTTTCCCTTGGCACTGCCTCCATCCCAGTGCTGTAGGACTTGCTGTACAGAACCCCTGGTTCCTCAGCCTTTTCCTTCCCTAAAGGAAGGGGGGTGTGAACCAGGTTAGGGTTAGGTGGTATTTAGGAGTTATTTATATATTTAGTAGTGGTGATATTTAGGAGTATTTATAATATTATTTATAATATTGTAATAGTGTTTATAATATTGTAATAGTATTTATAACATATTTATTTGGTGGTGGTATTTAGGGGTATTTATAATACTGGTGGTGGTATTTAGGAGTTATTTGTGCAGTGCTAACATGGCTGGAGTGGCACCTGCCTCAGGTCCCTGTGTTGGATTTTGGGAGCTGCCAGTCCTTGTAAATCACTGGAGGTGGATCAGGAATAGCACAGATCATCAGGATTCTATGAGTTACTGTCTTGGGGAAGGTTTTAAGAAGGAGAATCTCATTTTTAGGACTAGAAAGGGGCTTTTAGTTTTGGGATGTGCCACATCAGGCAGGTGAGGAGCAGTTCCTTCCCCAGCTGTTCCAGAGGCTCTGAGTGGTTCTCTGCAGCTCTTTGTGCTGGATTTGGCACAGGGATAGCCAGGAGTTCCAGCACAGGAAGAAAAGCAGCTGCTGGCTCCTGCAGGTGCTTCGAGGGTGTGGGAAGTGTTGGCAGCAGCTTGAGGCACACCAGGCTGCACATCTGGCCTGGCCTCTCCAGGGAGTCAGTGGGAGGAGGAAGAGGCTGGCCAGGAAGGGTGAAGGCTGAAGTGGGGGATGCCATCACCCTCTGAGCTGCAGGGAAACCTCCCAGATCCAAACTCTGTGATACAGGAAAAGGAGAAGAGAAAAGGATGTCACCAGCAAGGTGCACTGTATTTCTCTCACACAGCCCCCTACCCCACAGACATTTTGGGGAGAAGAGAAGAGGCTGGATGAGAGCAGAGGCAGTTCTGTGTTGCTGCTGTTGTATAAATAAACACCCAGGGAGTGCTCACAGCCTGAGCTGCTTCCTGTCGGCTCCCACACGTGTCCTGTTTGGGACAGCTGGACAGGGTCTGTTCCTCTGCTACCTCCCAGGATGACACTTCCTTCAGTCCTAGAACACCACATCTGCATGGTGGAGGCTATTCTGGGAGCTTCTGGCTGGCTCCTGCTCTGGAATCCGTGTTTGTCCAAGTCACTGCCAGCCCCAGCTGGCACAAGGGCTGGAGCCAGCCTTAGGCATGAGTGGAGGGAAAGTTTGGTTTATTTCTAGACAAAATAGAGCTGATGGGAATTTTCCCTCTAGGAAACCTCTCTGTTTCTCCTGCTACCTGCCCCTTTTTGCAGTGGAAGTGCCAAAGGCTTTGGAGCTGTTCTTGTAGCTGGGTTGGGATTCAGTGCTGCGGGGAGCGAGCTTGGCTGTGGAGTCATGACCTCCAAGGATTATGATCCTGGGGGCTTGGAGCTTGCCTGGATCTTTTTTCTCTGCCTCTTGACAGCACCTTTCAGCCCAGCTCAAGATCCATGGGATTCCAGCCTGAGTTTTTCTCACCTCCTGCAAAAATCCAATCTGTGGAGCGTTTTGCTGCTCGAGGCAGCAGGCTCAGCTGTGTCAGGCTCTGGGAAATGTGTGACCCCCTTCTTATTTTTATGGACATTCCAATCATACCTAAAACGTTTGATAGAGATTTTTATTTTTTTTCCTTGGGCTCTGTTTTGCTGAGAACTTGTCCTGCCCATGAGTTCTTCTCCAGCAAGTTGGTTTCTGTTGTGCTCCAGCCTCTTGCCAGCAGTTCCTAGAGCTGAGTCCCACAGAGAACTCACCAGGGTCTTGAATCCAGGAAGTTCGCTCCCAAATTAGTGATAAACCATGTCTGGAGTGCAGTTTGCTTTCTGGTTTCTCCCTCAGGGTTGCAGGGTTTGTGTGTGGTTTAGTGGTGCTGGGATGTCAGGGTCACACCGTGGTCTCTTAAAATCTGAACTATTTTATATCTCTTTTCTTCTGGGCTAGTCACTAACTGCAGAGAAATCAGTTTCCTCCAATCTCTGATTCAATCACACCCCCAGGGTGGATTTTAAGAGATGGTGGCTGTCTGAAGCCTTTGGCCTCCCAGTGACCTTGCTGGAACAATTTCAGCTGGATGGGCTTCCCCCTCTGCCCCCCTCAAGTGCAGACAGAGCCGTTTGTCAGCAAAATGGTCTTTAAATGTCTTCCTGTGGCAAACTTAACGAGCTTTTAATGGAATTCTGCAGTGCTGTGCATGGAAGAGCAGCTCCTCCTCCTTCCCTGTGGCTGCTGACTAAAACTCCCTTGTCCAAAGCTCCTGTCTGGATCTTGCCTGGGGGCTCTCACCTTCTGAGACCCTTGAAGCATATCAAGGTTGATCACAGTTGTTTTAGCAAAACTTAGTTTCTGTAATTTTCCCCAAAACTGTGTTCCCACAGCAGCAGTTTATGGCAAGCCTTGCTAAATGCTGGCTACAGTAGAAAATTGCTTGTGGTTCATTAAAAACAATTAATTTAAAAATTATTGGGAAAGCTACAGCGTTTCCAACAAGGTGAGGTTTTCTTCCAGCTGTCTGAGGAGGAGGAAGGACTTGTGACCAGGAGCAAGGATGGGCTCATCCTGTGCCACAACCAAAGCAGGGCACATAAAATCACCTGGAGGTGCCAGGGGAATTTATTATTTATTATTGCTGCAGTCCTACAAGTTCCTGCAGGTGCCTGTCTCTCCTGCCTGCTCTGATGGAGTGATCTCATCCCTCACATGACAGGGAGGCTGTGACCTGTCACATCTCCTGATCCAGCTACAGCACCTGGAGGCTTTTGGCTGTGCCTGGGCAGGTGGCTCTGCTCCCATCTGGAATCCCAGGATCTGGCTCTGTCAGGCAGCATGTGTTGTTGTTATTATCCTTTTGTCTCTTCTCCCAGAAACCTGACATAAATAACTAAAACCTGATGTTTCTAACTCTGATTTTTTAAGGAAGGACCTGGTCCGTGTGGAGGCCACGGTGATTGAGAAGACAGAGTCGTGGCCCAAGGTCAACATGCGCTTCTGGAGGAGACACAACTACCAGAGGAAGAGAAGTAAGAGGGAAAGGACACATTTCCTTCCCTGCTGGGTGTGGGAGGGGAGGTATCCCAGCACAAGGACCTGAGGAAGGGGCTTGTTTTAATACCAGCATTTCATATTCCCTCAGTGTTCCTGGGCAGGAAAGCAATCCCAAGTGTCTCCCAAAGCCTTAAACATTGGATGTGTCATCACAGCTCCCAGCAAGCCCCAGCAGGGTCCTGCCTAGGTTTGGTTGCCAAATGACTCTTCCTGCTCTGAGAGAGGGAAGAATTATGGCTGTTTTTGTGTGGGATGGGTGGTAGAGCTTTGACCAGGCTACCCCAGTGCCACTCTGGGACCTGCTGTCCTTGGCATCCCCATGGAATGTTGCTGTCTGCCAGCACAGCCCTCCAGGAGCCCTGGCATGAGGTAGGCACCCTATTTATGCTGTTACCTGATCCTTTTTTTTCCTCTTTTCCTTCGTTTTCAGTCATTGCAAACCCCCAGACTGTCCTGAGGATCAACACCATTGAAATCTACCCCTGCTTGTCCTGACTGGGGTGGGGATGTGCCTGGGAATCCTTGTTGCTCCAGGCAATTGTGGAAATAAAACTGCCTCAGCACTGGGAAGTTCTGGACTTGTTGCTGTGGTGGGAAATGGAAATCTCGATGTGCTTTCTTTTAAAAATAATGAAATATTTTTTAAACTGTTGCTTCAGCCTTGCTGGTGTTTATTTGCCAGAAAAAAAACCACCCAGGATCCATTGCTGGCTGTCCAGCTTTTTCATGCCTTTTTGCCTCTGCACCTCTCTGAACTGTGGGAATTCAGGAATTCTGGTCATGTAATTCCTGGCATTCTGTGGCTCCTGGGAATATCCAGGGAATAACCTCAGCCTGTGGGACTGCAGACAGCAGTGAAAACAGGTGACTGCAGGGTCTCACATCTACTCCCAGATCGTGCCAGAGGGTGAAAATCCTTCTTAATGATTAACACTGGGAAGTGGAGCTGAAAACTTCCCCTTTTGAAGGTGAGCAGCAGTAAATTGTGTGTGTGTAACACCATCAAAATGAGACACTGGTGGCTCAGGAGGGATTTTGTGCCTATTTCAGAGTTGAGTTTTGACCTGCTGAGTGTATTCCATGTCCAGATCCTGGTCTTCTCCCTCTTCTGTGGCTGCATGTAGAGCACTGTCCTTTCCTGAGCAGCACATACCAGGCCAGGTGGATCCAGCTGAGGTCTGCTGGTGTTTCCAGGCTGGAGATCCACCAGGAGGAGAGTTTCCTGGAGTTTCTTGTACTGTGGGGCTCTTAACAGCCATCATGGGGAGGGATAGCAGGCCCTGCTCACCTTGTCACTTCCCTAGCTTCAAACTGGGAGTACAACCACGTTTGGGTGTCCTTTGCACTCCCACCGTGGCTCCTCCTGGGACAAAGGTTGCCACAACCCCGTGCTGAGGGAAATGGGAGTTTTGTTCCATCTGGAGCTGGCCCTGGCTGTGCAATCTCACAATTCCTTTGGGAGATCAGGTGCCACTGTGGTGGCTCTGGCTGCATCTCACCTTCAGCTGGAGAGGGATCCAGGTGAAGGATCCAAGCTGGCTCCTCAGCCACTGGAGACAGCTGGCTCTGCAGAGGTGCACTCAGCCCTTCCCATTTCAGATCCCCTGGCACAAACAGCCCTTGGGAATGCTGCTCTTTCCCTGCTGCTGAGGTTGAACACCATGGAACGTGGAAGGCAGGGATAGCTTGGATCCTCATTCCCAACCTCTTCCAAATGGAAAGGGTGGGGAGGCCCCTCCAAAAATCATCTCCCACCTCTTCCCCTCCTCCCACAGGTGGCTGCAGTTCCGTGCTGGGCCCAGCAGACCCCAGCAGCAGGCAGAGTGTGCTGTGGGCTGGCACAGGGACTGCAGGCTGTTCCCAGCGGAAGCGGCGTTGCCAGCCGAAGGAATTGGACTGGAAACCCTCAGTCCCTCTGTGCTGGAGTGCTGGGGCTAAGAAACAGCATGTCTTGGCTTTGAGGGGATGTAGCAGGAATGTTCTGTCCTTCCCAAATAGGAAGAAGCACTTGGAAATAACATGAGATTCAGGGCTCAGCAATACGGAGGGCAGAGGCTGCTGTGGAGTCAAAGGAAAAGCAAAGGGCTTAAGGTCTGTAAGTCTGATCCCCCAAAAAGCCCTTGGGAATGTAGTTCTGATCCAAGGGAGATACTACACAAAGTTTCACAGCATTTTGGGGGGACAAAAATTCAGGAAGGCAAAATCCAACCAGTATCAGGAAGTTTTTGGTTTGAAAAGTTTGTAATGCAAAATAGGCAGGTTTGTTGGAATTATTTTTTTCAGAACGAGGTAAAAATGGATTATTTTAATGTTTTCTTCAGGAGAATTTAAATCAAAAGCTTTTTGTTGTTCCAAGTGGAAGCAGGAATGCCCAGCTCTCAGGGATGAAGTCACAGGGCTTCATGTGTCAGGGGGGTGATCCCTGTCACCCTTCCTGGTGCTAAATAGCACCAAAACAGTTTAAGAGCAGGAATTCCTCAACAAAACAGCTTTGGGAATTTTTTTTTCCTTTAAGTACTGATTCACAGTGGAAATTCATCTGCCAGGACAAAACAGATCCGGGTGGAATTTGAGATGCTTTGCCCAGAGCTGAAGATGCACGTGGGTCAGACAAGAAGCAGGGCTGAGCTCTGGCCACCCCTGTGTTGTCTGTCCCCCGCGGGAGGGAGGCTGGAGAGCCGGAGCAGAGGGCATGTGCTGGGAATTGGGAGTGAATTCCAGCGCTGATCCCTGCCCACTGGCCACAAAGCCGCTGCCTGTGCTGCTCCTGCTGTGCTTTCCAAGAATGCCAGCAGGGCTCCGGGGCTGCAGGACAACTGGCTCCGCAGCCCTGACATTTCCCATCATAAGGAAGCGTTGTTTTCTTGCCAGCTGCTAGGTTTGCTCGGGAATAGCTGGCAGGAATAATTCAGGAGGTGCCTTTGCTGCTCTGTTGGCCCCCCCATGGTATCCCTGTTTTGGGCAGGAACACCGAGCAGATCCCTGGCCCTGCTTTTCCCTGGATCCCAGGTGTGTGTGACCCCTGAGACCCCTCATTGCCCTCCCCTCTCCGGGAGAGGTTGCATCCCTAAAATCTGCGAGCCCAGCCCTGACCTCCTCCTCTGCCCTTCAAGAGTGGCCTATGGCACTGGAGTTCCTTTGTGGCTCCAGGTTTTTCCCTCCCCCTTAGCTCCAGCTGCTTTTTGGAGCAAGGTTTCCATCATTTCAGAGGCTGATGCTGTTCCAAACCCCTCCAATCCCTTGGATGTTGCAGCTTCGAGGGGCTTGGACTTGTGTTTCACACAAAATCCTTCTTGTGATTAGAGGTTCAACCAGGATCACTTTTTGCAGCATTTCTGGAGGTTTAAGTTACTTCCAGGATGGGATTAGTCTTCCTTCCCCCAGCAAAGTGCTCTGTGTTCTAAAATCAGCTTCCAAGCAAAGCCATTCCCGCAGCGGGAAGCTTCCCGCTGTGAGGAGCTGTTTGTGGATTCTGATGGAGCCTGACAGACGGGGTCTGTGGCACTGTCCTCCTTCCAACAACCAGATCCTGCAGGAAAACGAAGTGCAGGACGCTCTCTTTGGAAGCCACGGGGCAGCAGAGGGGTTTAGCAGCTCCATCAGGATATTTGGATCACGCCCTCTGCCAGCCCGTGAGCTGCCGATGTTTGTCCAGTGGCAAAGCAGCTGGGAAAGCTCTCAGGACATGTTGTTCAGGCCCTGGGGAGGGAGGGAAATGCTGTTAATTTGCCCCTTCCCTGTGTTTTTTATCCCTTACAGCTTTGGGAAGGAGTCTTTGAGCTCTGACGTGGAGCCAGATTTGTTTTCTCAGCACGATCCAGCCGCGTGTCGGAATCCGCTTCAGCAGCAGGCAGGAACAGGACATCAGGAAACTGTGTTGGTTGGATTTCTCTTGCACTAGAAGTTTTATTATCTCCTGTGACCTAAAAAGCAGCCTTTTATTAAAAAAAGAAAGGGAATGTGTTCCCAGTGGGTCTGTGCTGATGCAAATCCCGTGTGGAGAAGTCTGCACCTGGACATGGGGTCTTTCATCTGTTTTCCCTCTTCCTATTTATAGCAAATGGAGAAGCAACTGGGATCTGTGTCCCTGTGCCTTTTTCCTGGATGTGAATGCAGAGGTTTCATAGGAATATTGGTGTCAGAAGGAACAGAGTGAATCAAGGAAGGTGAGGGGCTGAAGGCTGGGAGGACTCTTGGGTGGGCTGGGTTTGCTGCAGCAACCCAAAATATGTTTATGGACAGGGCAGTGTGGCTTTGGTTATATCCTTGGAGAGCATTCCCTGATGGAGCTGCACATGGCAGTGTCTGTGCAGTAATTAAGGAGTGGCAATTAAATGTGGTGGATGAGCTGGAAAAGGGTTTGAGCCTTTCAAGTGGAGGTTCTTGGGGAACCAAAGTTTGAGATACCTCAATCATTTTTGAACTGGAGTTGGCTCCTGCATGGATCTGTTGGCATTCCATACCTTTGGATCATCTCAAGGAGAGAAAAGGGAATGGTGTCATTTTATCTTCCTTTCCTAAGTAAAAAAAACCACCATTGCCCAGTTTCAAAAGCCTCAAAGTTCAGTTTCTGAGCAGAGCTGACAATCCAGTAGGGAAGTGCTTTGGACCATGGAACGAGATCCCCTCCATCCCAGACTACAGCCTGAGGGGTTTTGGCTCTTTGCTTTAGGCCAGCTTTTCATTTCAGCTGATTTTCTGTTTTTAGGGCTGTGATTCATGGGAGCCTCTGGCTTGGTTCCCAGAGCAGGATCCGTGTCTTGAAGGACCGGCAAGTATGGAATAGCCTGGCCACAAATATTTCAGCAGGACACAATAATCTCCTGCACCTTTCCCACCTGGCTCTGCTGTGGAATGCTGGAGGTGGATTATCCAGTGATCAGTCACTGGTGATAAAATCCTGTTTCCACTGTCATCCAGCCAGATATTCCCTGGCAAACGTGGGCTGGGTGCTCCTGTGGGAACATGCATGTGGCTTCCACCACACCAAGGAGAGTTATGTGAGAGGAGCAGGAGTTTCTCCCAGCTCTGCTGCCAGGGACACAAATTCCCCAGCTCCAGGGCTCACACTGACCTTTTCCTAAAGATATTCCTTTTCCAGGGATATATTTTTCTGGAGCAGCTGGTCATAGTGGTCATGGAAGTGGTGGGAAGAGAGGTGATTTTCCCAAGGTGACGTTGGAAGTCTGTGGGATGAGTGCAGCTGTGCTTCCATTTTAACTTCATCCTTCTTGTCCCTTTGTTCCCTCATCCCCAAAAATCCACGTGCTGCTAACACACTGGGATTTAAGGCAAGTGTGACTGCCCAGCTGCCAGGGCTGTGCTGCAGCTGAGGTGAGCACAGCAGGAACCTGGAGCAGCAGGAATTGTTACTCTGCATTCCCCCAGCCAGTTCCTGCCTCCCAAAGTGCAAGGATGGATCTTCTGTGAGATTTGCCCACTTTTTGTCACTAAACTCACAGGAAAAGAGTTTTCTCTGTGGCTTTTCCCTCATTTGCCTGGAATCAAGCAATGTATTACAACTGGTCTTAGAGAGGATCAGGCAAGAAGAGGACTTGATTGCAGACATCTCATTTCCGTAGGAAATGGGGCTAAAAATAGGGAAGGAATGTAACGGAGACTTCTTTTTCTTGACACCCCCCATTCCCCAGCTGGGAATCAGCTTTTGTCCCAAAATCTGTTTATTGCCTCGCTGTTGTTTTCTGGGCCCCAGATGTAGCTGTGAGCCTGATTTTTGGCTTTGGAGAAGCCGGAGCAGGACTGTTTCCATGGGCTGATGCACAAGGAAGACACACGTGATGGCAAGATGGGTTTCTGGGAGAGGTCTACTGGCTCTCCAGGCTCTCCACACCAGTCCCTGTGTTATCCAGGGGCCTCCCTCCAGCTCTGATCCTGCTGGCAGCAGCTGTGATCCTGATAACCCTGTGGCTGGTTGAGTGCTGATGTCCCTGTGGGCACCAGGATGTTCCCTTTGGACACCTGATAGGGACTATAAATACCAGGTGGGCTCATGTTCCCTCAAGCACCGAGTGGGCTGTGCCAAGTCACCCCAGATGGTCAGGCTGAGAGATCCCTGTGCCAGAGGAATGACTGCAGCCTTTGAGAAAGGGACTGAGTCCCTGATGTGGGTGTTTGCAGGCTACACATCCTTGGCCAGGTTCCTTCTCCCAGCTTCTTTTCTGGTGTCACCTGGGATCTGCATCCCAGGGTCAGAAGTGTTCTGGGGTCTATGGAGAGAGTCAAGGTGTTGCCAGGCTTGTCCCTTCTTCCCAGGATGCCCAAGGCAGATCCATGCCAGCTCTGAGCTGTTACACATTCCCTGCACATCTGGGTACAGCCTGCTGGTGCTGCTGCACCAAAACACAGCACAAAGTTCGGTTCCAGGCCTGGTGTGGAGTCCCTGGCTCTTGGGTATCCATGGGGATTTAGTCGCTGTTTTGTGCAGAGCCAGGATTCACTCCTCGCCCTGCTCATGGGACAAGGGGGAAAGCCGGGGCTAAGCCAGCTCCTCCTGTCATCACTGACTTCTCTTGTGCACAAACACGGGGAAAATTGTGATTTCAGGCAGGGATTTGGGGGCAGGCAGCACTCTGGCTGTGTAACTCTGGCTGGGGAGGCGCTGCACCACTTCCCTCTTTCCTCACTTTCATAAACTCACAGAATCCCGGCAAGGTTTGGGATGGAAGGGACCTCACAGCCCATCCAGTGCCACCCCCTGCCATTCACGGGAACACCTTCCATAGCCCAGGTCACTCCGAGCCCGGTCCAACCCTGGCTTTGCCCCTATGTGGGGCGCAGCTTTCCCGCGCCGGGAAGCGCTGCTGCATGCGGGGAAACTGAGGCACAATTCCCGAACCGCCTCCGGGACGGGATGAGGACCGCCTCCGCTGGCCAGGGAGGAGGAGGAGGAGGGGGAGGAGGGCATCAGCTGGAGCTGAGCCCAGCCCGGCCCCCGGGGCGGAGCTGGCGGAGCAGCGCCCGGCGGAGCGGCGAGCGGAGCGGCGGATCCCGGGNCGCCCCAACCCGTGGGTTTTGAAGGCCCTGAGTTTCCTTCCCCTCGAGTTTCCCACATGGACACTTTGCACCGGGGCTCATTTCCCTCGCCCGGCTGCGTGGGGACCCGGGGTGGACATCACTGACCGAGAGAACTTTGCTAAAAGCCGGGCTCGGGATTGGGTTTTCCCGGGTGAGAGGAGTTCGCTGCTCGTTCCCAGCGCCCTCAGCAGCTTTGCAGAGCCTCCTCCCCAGCACCGGGCTGTTTTCCTTCAGGAAAACTCCCTTTCCTTGTGCCTTCTTCAGCGCTCTCCGTCTGTGTCTCCGCGCTGTGCTGCGAGCATCTCAGCTCCCTCCTTCACCTCATTCCTTCCTGAGGATCATCCTTCCCTGCTTCCCGCTCCTCCATCCCGAGCACTTGGGGACAGAGGTGTCCCCTGTAGCACCCAGAGTGGCAGGACTGGGGTGAGAGGCAGGGAAAACTGTGGATCCATGATCCGCGTGAGCGCACAGCTATGCTGCCGTGCCCTTGGGGACAGGGAATGTCCTGTCCCTCTGGAAAAGGGAAGGCACCACAGCAGCGGCACCTGTGCCGGGCTGTCGGAGCCGCTGGAATTGTGTTTCCACGTACAGCAAACGGCATGAACGAAAAATCCTAATTCCCTGATTAAATGGAAGGAAGCAATTCCTGCTCAGCTCTCCCTGAGCAATTCTGGAGCTCGGGATGGGGCTCAGCTCTGGGGTACCCAGAGCCCCGGGGAATGGGGGATCCCTGGCGGCGTTCGTCCCCGATGGAGCTGATGGTTGTACGTGATGTACGAAGCCTTTGGCTGGCCCCCACCCCAAATTCGTGCTGGGCATCCCAGCCGGCACACAGCAGATTCCTGGCAGATTTGGGCTCGTCCTGTGGGCAGGTGTGGGTTTTTTGTGCCTCCTCCTTAGGGTGGGATCGTGCCGAGGGTCTTGAAAAGTTCCTCCGGTTAGGTTCGGCTTGCAGCAGCGGGGTTTGTGACAGTGTGACAGTGACACTGGCCGTGGAATGGGGGCACGGGGAGGTAATGGATACGTGGAGCGTGCCAGGAACAGGGAGCAGCCCCCGGGAACGGCAGGCATGCAGCTTCCCTGAGCGAGTCCCTCCCCATCTGTGTCCCCTGGGCGCTGTTCCGCACGTCCTCCCCTGCCAGGGGACATCGTGTCACCTTCCCCGAGGGCTGTGCCCGAGCTGCCGGGTCCTGCTGCCCGCCAGCCCCTGCGCTGGGGACCAGGACACCTGTCCTGCTGTCCCTGCCCAGCTGGCAGGGGACATCCCAGGTGATGGATCGCGCGTGGGAGAGGCGAAGAAGGAGCCAAGAGCAGCAGCATCATCGCTTGTGCTCCTGTGGGGAGGATGGGGGAGGCAGCCGTGTCCCCAAGCGGGGGTGACATCTCTCCTGGCCAGGCTGAGAAGTAGGGGTGGCTGAAGGTGGATTTCATCCTCCAGGAGCTGCCAAGCTCCCATCCTGGCAAGATGTGAGTGGGCCCCACTCCGGGGCATTCCCGGGACGGGCTGCTGCATCCGTAGGATACAGAGCCAGGTCGGGAGAGTTGAGGGGTGGGAACAACCAAAGGGCAAATCCCTTTGCAAAAGGGAAAAATAAGCCTTGATTCTTAGCAAGAGGTTGGGGTTTTTTGGAGCAGTTTGGAAACCTTCAGGATCTGGTGACCCCAGGCCCTCGGAGCAGGGATGGGTTTGGGTGCAGCCGTGCGCTTTTAAGGATCAGCGCTGTGTGAATCAGCGGCGGGGGCTGGAAATCCAGCCCAGCCGGGGCTTGTGCTGTCCTCTGCTGCTGCTGCCCAGCGGAAACTTTGCCATAACCCGGAGCAGAGCTCTGCCTGCAGCACGTGGAGCGAAGATGGATGGGCGCTGGAGCCGCTCCGTGGCTGCACAAACAGGGCAGCACGTGGGCGCGCACTCGCTGCCATCCCCAGGTGCCCAGCCTGGCTCCTCGGCAGGTAAATCACCCCTTGAGCCCGCAGCCATCCCCCCACCCCACGTTTAAAGCACATTTAACCCTTTCCGCTCCAAGGAAAGCCCTTTCCCGAGGTGATTGATGTTCAGGATGGGGAGAAAAAGCTCCTTATAAGGCTGGGTGGCCGCGGCCGCTCCGCCTGCGGCCGCTTCCCCCACTGGCAGCTCCCCTCGTGTTCCTGCGCTCCAGCCAATTTTTAATCAATCTAATTGGCTCCTCTTCTCATCCCACACCATGTGCTCCAGCTTTGGGTGGCTGCCTGACATATGACACACAATCAGGTGCTTTCTAGAGACCGAGCCTACCTCGTCCTGCTCCCCCCCCACCCCGATAATTCCATCGCCTCTTTGAAGGTGCCTGTAGGTGCCCCCTGCGGGATCCCTGGTTATCTCCTCAGAGCAGTTTGGCTGAATTACCTGTTTATTTCTTCAAATCCCTTCCCTGCAGGGCAGGTTTAAACCCAGAGACAGACTGGGGGATGTGAGAGGATGGTGAAGCCCCTAAAGAGGAGCCTAGCAGTTGTGGGAGGCAGGAGAAGTTCCTGCATCCCTCTTTCCCTTTCTGTGGTTATTTAAGCCTGGCCCATGTGAGGTTCCACATTCCTGGGATAAACACACAGATCCTGTGGTTCTGCGAGGGCAGGACACCAGCAACATCTGCTGGTGAGCAGCTGCGACAAACTGACCCTGGGATGCGAGGGAAAGGGAGCTCCGAGTGGTGCTCCAGCTTGGTGCTGGCTTTTCACTTCCCCGTTTGTTTCTGGAGGGGTTTTCATCACACCCTGGTTCTGGTGAGGTTTATGCTCCTGTCACACTCCTGGTTTGTTTTCCCTTCCTCCTCTCCCTCCTGGCCCTGTGCTCCTGCCTAGCTCTTTCGGGGCTTTTTCCCCTCCTGGTTTTTTCCCTTGTTCTGCTAATTTCACTTTCCACTCCTGTCGCCTTTCCAAGCCAGCTCTCAGCCTCTCCACTGCCTTTCACTCCCATCTCCATTATCATCATTAACACCTTGAAGCACCACTTCCACCCTCCACTCCTGCACTCTCCTCACCCTCCCAACCATGGTTTTGTCCAGAAATTCCCTCTCCAGGCATCAGCACAGCGTTTCCAAAGCAGCTTCCTGGAAAAGATGTGGCCAAAGGCCCCAGGGAGGGTTTGCCAGCAATTTGGGCTTTGCCTCGCCAGGCTCTGGTGCAGGGAGATGTGTAATCAGATGAGGGGGTTTAATTGCCTGAGCTGTGCCTGCTCCTGCTGCTCCTTTGCCCTTGCAAGGAGGAAAAATTAGTCCAGAGGACTGACAATTCCAACAGAATTCATTGTGTTTTTTCCCAGCATTGACTGTCCGTTTCATCACCAGGAGATTCATTGGAGACTACGACCCAACCCTAGGTAGGAAAACTCCTTTTCCTTGGTGCTGTCACCATGGCAGAGCCAACTCTGCTCCCTCTTCTTCCTCCTCAACCAGAGAGGAAGCCCGTGGACATCCTGACACCTCCCTCGGCCCTGCATGCCTTTTTCCCTTTCTGTTGTTATTAAGGGAAAATTTATTGGGATGAACCATCGGACTGGACAGGGAAGTGCTGCAAGCTCAACCATGGGATCATGGAATCATTTAGAGTCATGGGATCACACAGAATCATTTGGGTTGGCAAAGACCTCTGAGAGTCCAACCATCAAACCAACAGTTCCTCCTCAGTTCTTCAAATTCCTTCCCAATCTGCTGGGAGGTGGCTTTTAAGGGGCAGGAGGCATCTAAGCCCCTGGAGCCTGTCCTCTCCTGAATTCTAGGATTTTGGTTTTTTGGGTGTTTTTTTTTTTTTGCATTTGGGTTGTTTTTTGAGCACTGAAGCCATGTCCCTGCTGGAATATCCCAGAAATGTCCCCTTCTCCCTCCATTGTTGCTCCCACACTTTGGTCACTGCTGCCCTCCCGGCCACCCAGGTGGGCTGTGGCTGCTCCCTGGGCGTTCTCTCACACACCTTCCCTGCGTGTCCTGCCCAGAAATGATCTACAGGCACGTGGCTGTCATCGATGGGGAGATGGTGCACTTCGAGATCCTGGACACGGCTGGACAGGTGAGCTCAGCTGGGAAAACACAGTGGGAGTAGAGTGGCCTGCCAGGGAAGGCAGGCCCTGCTCTTCCACTGCCCTAATTCCTGCTGTCTGGAATATTATGGGGGTTGCCTCAGGGAAAGGGTGTTTTGGTGAATTTATGTCTAACCTCAGTTGCAGCTTTGGGTGAATATTCCCCCATTCCCGTGCAGGGCATAGCTGTGCTTCCTGTGCCAGTGGAGCATCCTGGCAGCTCAAGGGAGCACTGATTGCCCCAATATCCACACCAGGACAGGGCTGATGGCTGTCCCCCCCTGCCACACCGCCTAATCCACCCCATCCCTGCCCCAGGCTGCTGGTATTACCACTGCTGTCCCCAAACCCCTCATGGAATGGCACCACGCCCTCGGGAGGTTTCCCAAGGTTTCATTCCGGCTGTACTAACAGGAGCCTGTGCTCTCCAGGAGGAGGACTCCCTGCAGATCGAGGAGAAGATCAAGTGGGGCGATGGCTTTGCCGTGGTGTACTCGGTGACAGACCGCTGCAGCTTCGACGAGGTGATGCGGCTCTGCTTCCTCATCAACCACCTGCACGCCAGCCCCAAGCGCAGCGCCGCCGAGCAGCCCCCCATCGTCATCGTGGGCAACAAGAAGGACCTGCAGTTCGACAGGATGGTTTCCACCGAGGATGGGGAGAACCTCTCCAAAGCCCTCAAGATTCCCTTCTACGAGATCTCCACGCGGGACAGCTACGAGGAGCCGGTGGCCGTGTTCAGCAGCCTCTACCAGGAGCTGCTCCGGCAGGGGCACTTCTCCCCTGGCTCCTTCAAGAGGAGGACAGTGTCCAAGCTCATGGAGAAGATTCCCAAGATGCAAGCCAGCTCCACCCTGAACTCTGCAGGCAGGAGCCTCAGCTTTAACTCCTTCAGGGACTACATTCCCGAGTGAGTGGCCCGGCATGGGGGCGGCTCTCTGCGGGGGAAGGCCAGCAGTGGAGAGGGTGGCACTGGGGTACAAAAGCCTGTGTGCTCTCCTTACACGGGGCTTTGTGCCAGCAGGGAAGGTTTTCTTCTTCTATCTGATCCCTTTGTTCCCTTCTCCCCCTCCGGCATGGCTGCAGTGGAGCTGAGGTGACTCCAGTGGTGTTGGGATGTTCCTTGGAGGAGGCTCAGCTGTGTTTTGGTGGGGCTCAGACCCAGCACAGATATGTCTGGAGGGGTTCCCCCCTCCCCTGAGCTGGCTGGGTGTGTGTGTGTGTACCCCAAATCCAGCAGCCACCATGCTGGGTGACCCCGAGGGCTGTGCTGGCCATTCCCTGGGAATGGAGCCTGCTTCCTCAGCGTGGCTGGTGAGTAAAACCCCTGCATCCTCAAACCCTTCCAGCCCATCCAGGCTGTGCTCAGTAGCACGGACACAACAGATTCCAGAAGCTGCTTGCAGGTCTGTCTGTCTGTCTGTCTGTCTGCTCATCCACTGCCCTGTTCCCAGAGGGAAAATCACCAGGGGCTGAGGACTTCTCATTTTACACAGGATGGGGCAGGAAAGGCGTGGGAAGGAGCCAGGCTCGTGGCTCATATTCCTTCCCTCCCTCTGGGTGTTGGGGACTGTGTGGCTGTGCTGGGACCCTGTGGTGTGACTCCCCTGTCCCCTCCTGTTGTGACCCATCCCATTGTCTGCTGCCGTGTCGTGTGACAATAAAAGCCGAGTTCCCAACGCCTGTGGCACTCCCAGGATAGGTTATTTTAGGGAGCTTAAGGAAAGGAGTGCACGGTGTGGCATCACCCTTAAATTAGGGCTGGCATCCCCCTTATCCTCACCTTGAGCTCTGACATCATGTGCCCTCCTGGCTCCTTCCACCCTAAAAGGCTTCCCTGGAGGATCACAGGGTGGGAAGCCACTTATCCCACTTCTCCAGCCTGCTCCAGAACCCACCCAGGCACGTTTTTTCCTCCTACAGCTCCCAGAGGTGTTCTCTGGTCTGCTGCTGTGTCTATCCAAGGAAGGATATTATATTGTATTATATTCCATTTCTCTTCATACACCCACATTCTCCTGTGGAGGGGAAAATGAACCCCATCAAGGAGCTGGGAAAGCAATTTGGGGCTGCTTCTTCACAGCACCTTCATTAAAATCCCAATTTTATTGAATTAAATTTAATTTAGTGAATTAAAACTCGCTCAGGGATCTGTGTATGGGCACAGCCCAAAAAGGGCTAAAGCACCTCAGGGGGTTGGACAAGGGAGGGGAGGTGTTAATTTTTTGGGGTTTTATGGCATTCCCAAGGGAGTTGAACACTGGGAGATGGGTTGGGGATTTGTGATCCAGCAGCTGGGGTGGGTGTGACTGGAGAAGAGCCACTTTGGGAAGTGCTGGGATGGAGAGAAAAGAGCTCAGGAGGGATTAAACTCCACTGGGACACTAAACACACTTGAGCCTGTCATTCCACATTGCTCAGTTCCCAAATATCCCCAAGGCTTGTCCAAGGGCATGGATTTAGCTGCTGGCTGGAGCCGGGAGTGATGGAATCCCGCAATATTCAGCAGGAATTATTCCAAGTGATGGATGAGACAGGACCAGCTCATGAGCAGGAAGCCAGGCCAGCACTGGAACAGCATCCCCAGTGCTCCTGGCAATGGAGGAGCCCTTGGCACGGCCGGGATTGCTGTCCTGGAGTAACCCCAGCCCTTTTTTATATCCCAAGGAATCCAGAAGGCTCTGCGTGGTCACTGCTGCAGCCCCTCACCAGGACTCCTGCTCCTGCCTGCTATAATTAGCACCAAACTTCATTAGGAGAGGCAGGGGCAGCTCTTCAGGACTGGTAATTGCTAATTACTGGAAGCCTCTAATGGCTCTCCAGGGATAGTTTCCTCTGCCTTATAAAGGAAGGTCTTGAGGATGCAGCATTCACTGGGGTGGAGAGAGGTTTTGGAGTGGGGGGGGGAATTCTGGGGGGCATAAATCCTAAATTCCTGTGGGGAGAGGTCTGCAGGGGTTGGGCAAGGGAGAAAGAGGAGAAGGAAGAACAAAAACAAGAAGAGGAAGAAGAGGAAGGTCTGTGCCTTCCCTGGAGCAGAGCCTGGAGTTTCAGAGCCCTGGGCAGGTGAGTCCAAGGCAGGTCCCTGGAAAGGAGGTGCCCAGAGCCTCCTTGGAGGTCCATGGGGATGTGGGACCTGCAGCCTCCTCCCTGCCAAGCAGGGCAATGCCACAAAAACAACACTTCAGGAGGGTTTGGGAATAGAGGGTTGGCGTTTGGTTTGTCTTGGAGCCCTCCCAAAAAACTCCACAACTGTCCTTGGGGAACACCTGGAGAACTTCCCCAGGGAACAGGGATGGATGTAGCTGGGGTGTCCCATGCTGATCCCCTGGGTGGATGTTCCTGTGTGTAGCTGGGGAAGTGCCACCTCTCTGGGGACAGCTGGCTGTCCTGAAGGTCACCCTGAGTGCCACCTCTCTGGGGACAGCTGGCTGTCCTGAAGGTCATCCTGCACCTTCCCAGCCCGCTGTGGCTCAGCCCCATGGAGAGAAGCTGAACAATTTTGGTCTCATCACTGTCCAAACAGCATCTCCAGGGCTGGGATTGAATTTGGCAGCAGGCAGGGGCTGCAAATGTGCTCACCAGATTTCTGGGAAGCTTGGGGGAGGCAGATGAAGCAGAAAGGTCCTTTCCAAGAGCTCCCTTGCTGTGCTCACCCCCAGCAGCTTCCTGGCATGCCAAGCCCCTCGATTGTCCCCCTTTGTCCCCTCTGCCAAGGGGTTTCCTGGAAAACCAAAATCGTGGCTTGAGGTTGTGGGGTGCAGCTGCTCTCTCTTCGCAGCCACAGCTTTTATCATCACTTGTGCCTTGTTTCAATTAAAAAACAAACAAAAAAAAGGTGTGGGGCTTTTTGGAGGAGCAGCGCATGGATCTGGTCTCACCACAGCCCTGTTCCTGAGAGTGGTGGGGAGAGTGGAATTGTCAGCAGCCCTTACCAAGCAGGTGCTGCCTCCAGAGATCCCAAATCAGTGCCCTCACCCTGCTCTGAGGGATCTGAGCTAGGAGCATTGAGGGTGTCCAACTGCTGCACCATTCCCTGGATTTAAGGTACCTGGGCTGGGCTTGGAGGTGCAAGGGGTGAGTGCCCCATGAAGGAGGCTTTCCTCAGCATAGTGGGCTCCTCTCTCCCCAGATTAGAAATTTTATGGAATATTGTGCATTAGGAACTTGGGTTTGGTGTCCCCAAAATATCAGGCTTTGCCTGAAGGGAAAAGGTGGGTAAGGGGTACACGAGGGGATTTTCCATCCCATTGCTACCAGCCAAAACTGGCAGCTGGAGCTGGCGATTTTCCAGCTAGAAAATTATCCATCCATGGATTATTTCAGGTGCTCCAGGCTGTTCCCCTGTCTGCCCAAAATCTGTTCTTGACATGAGGCTCTTGAAAGCCCAGATGGACTCAAAGAGCCTGAAATCAAGGCATTCCTGGTCTAGGGGACACAGCTGGGATGGGAAGGGACAATGGTCGCTTCCAAGGGCTGCTCCTGTTTATAAGGCCACGTTGTCAGTGCAAGTCCTAAGTCCTGCTGCTCATTTTTTGCTTTATAAATAGCTGTGGAATTCGAGGAAATCTGGGCTGAGATTTGGGGATTTAGGAATCACATCACCCTTTTTGCCTTTTTTTTTTTTCTTCCTTTTAATCTGAGCAATAGCTCAGCTCCAGTAAGGAGCCCAAATCTCTCTAAGGCACAGCCAAAGGCTTTTGCTGGCCCTGAAAGGCAAGGCTGGGAACTGCAAGGGGAAGGAAAACCCAAGGAGAAACACCCAGCACAGCACATTGGCTGGTTTATTCCTGGGATGGATTCTGAAGGTGTCTTTGCCCTTTGGATAAACTCAGGGAGGGCAGGAAGATGGGATATCCACATCCATCCATGCTGTCAGCTTCAGGGAATCCACTCTGGTTCATCCCTGTGACTCCCAGCTTGTAGATATCATGGATAAATGGATAAAAATGAGAGTTTGGTGTAGGCTTTTGAGGTACTGTGGGATCCATCCCCATGGGGAGAGTTTTGGGATGAGGCTGCTCCCCACTGGGAGAAATGGAGGACAAAAGCCAAGTCCTGGAGACACTTTGCTGCTCCCACCAGTTCTTGGCCAACCCACACAGCTTTCCTGTAGTTTCTTTTCTTTTTAATAATAATATTTAAGAAACCCCAAACCAGAAACCCCAGGAGGGTCTGGCTGGGAAGCTGCAGCTGTAATTGCTGGTGCTTAAAGGCTGTAGGAAAATATTGACGGAAAGGGCTGGGCCTTCCCAAGTGCAACCCCACAAATGTGGAAAACCTCCCTTTTTCCAGCCAGCCTGAAAGGTGATGACAGAACTCTGGAAAGGATTGTGATCCACAGGGTATGGATACTTCACTTAGGGGACAGTGATCCTAAATCCCAGTGGGAATAACTCTTAGTCCCTGTTTTCTGGGTGTTTCACCAAAAAGCTTGAATTCCCAAGCTCTGCTCATGGATGTAGGTGAGTTAAAAATGTTTCCAGGCTCCCACTCCATCCCTCCCCTGGGCACTGTCCACCCACAGGTGCCACATCCTGCACAGCCCAGCACACCTGGAGGGTTGGCAAATCCCAGAATCCTGGAATGGTTTGGGTTGGAAGGGACCTTAAAGGTCATCCAGTTCCAACTCCCTGCCATGGCAAGGGACACCTGCCACCAGATCAAGGTCCCTCAGCAACCTTGGAGCTTGGAAAGCCCCACTGGATATAAAAAAAGCAACCTCAAGGTCTTTTCAACCCTGAAAAGTCATGAAGAGGGAAATGATGCTCCATTTTGCATAGGAGGGGATTTTAAAATATTTAACAAAAAAAGCCTCTGGAAGCAGAGGGGCAGGACACCCTTCTGGAATCCAGGGAGCCACCCCGAAATATTTTTTTTTCCCTGTGGCCAGTCAAGGCTAAGAGGTTTTTGTTGGCAGTGGGAGGAAGATGAAGGGAGGTTTCACTGCTTGTGGGAGCCAGTTCATGCTGAGGATGTGATAGATCCATTCCTCCTCCCAAAAACCAGGAGTCCTGGGAGGGTGGGAGAGGGCTCAGCCCAAACCCCCAGGCCATGTGCAGAGCTGGGAGGGGGCCAAACTTGGCCAAGTACTGAGTTGTTAAAATCTCCAGCAGGATTTTTCCCTGGGGTTTGAGCTGCTTTTTAAGAAAAGGTTTTTAAACCCATCCTCATTTTCTGCTATCCCACCCAGGCGTGGCCTCCTGTCCCTGCTTATCCCACTGCATCCGCGCCATGCCAGGGTTACCCTAATCCCACCTTGGGGGCCCCTCTGCCATTCCGTGGATGTGGTTTAATCTTGTGCCATGTGACAGAGCTTTGCCTTCAGCTGCTGCAGCCAAACTACCTCAGCAGCCACCCATTTTGTGCTGGGAAACAGGGAATTGCCAATCCTTGGGCAGCTTTTGTGGATTTTGGGTGCTGCTGCCACATCCCTTTCTCTCCCTTAGACTGAGGATTAAACCCTCCTGCTGTACCAGGATCCCAGACCATCCCAAAGATCCCTTTTTTTCCCTCTCCTCTGCCCCGTTTTGCAGCCAAACCGAGCTCTCCCTGAGGCACATGGATCTATAAAGCCTCACAAGAAATTCCATCAGCTCTGAATCACCACAGGGTTTATTCACTTCTACCTGTTCCCCTTTTCCAGGTCATGGGGAGTCTTGGGCCCCTCAAGTCCCTGTAACACTGTTGGTGGAAGGAACACCCCTCCTTCCCTTTTTTTTTTTTTTTATTTTTTCCCTTTTTTCTACNTCTCCTTTCCTTTTTTTTTTTTTTTAATTTTTCCCTTTATTCTACTTAATTTCTTTTACTTAATTTTGGGGTCCCATGAGTCCATCACTTACAGCTTTGCTGTAACCTCTCATGACTGTGTTCCCATGGGATCCCCAGCCCCTCCCAGCTCATATCCAAGCTTTTTTCATCCTTTCTCCTTATCCTAGATCCACCTCCTCTTCCACTCTGGAGCCCCTTATTGTACTAATGCTATCCACCATTTTTCCCTTTATCCAACATTGGATATTACCCCACCTGCAATGAAAAATTAATCTTGGAGAGGAAAGGCCCCATCCAGGGCCTTATTTGGACCACAGATGAGAATTTTCCTGGATTTGGCTGTCTTGGGACTTTCCTGAAGTCTGGGGTGAGCAGGGCTTTGGCCTTGGGATTGCTGGGGTTTTGCCTGGATGCAGAATGGGGAAACACTTTTAAATCCCAAGTTTTTTATATCTTGGTAGCCAACAGGTTGTAATATTGCTTGGAAAATCCAGTTCTTCCCTGATCACCTGTAGACATGGTGAGATGACTGTGAATGAGGACTGGAGCATGGAAAAGTCGATGGAAATCTCAGATTTCCAGAGTTTTTGCACTGGTGGGGATTGCACGTGTCCTGGGAAGTGGCTTCCCTGTGGGTTTGGGTGCACCCTTAGCTGCAGCACTCATTTTGGCAACCCTGGAGTTATCTAAGGGAGGGTCCAGTGGCTCATCTGAAGTAAGAACAAATATAAAAGCCCCCAAAATTGGATAATAACACCCACAAGAGCTAAAGCAGGAGAACGAGGGGGCTCAGCACTCCCAGGGCTTCACATGTGGAGTAAAGACTCAACCAGAGCCGCCTCAGCAAACTGGCAAAAAACCCAACAACATTAAAATGATTCCCCTATGGATAAAAGCTCTTAAAAATGAATATTTTTAATGTCCTGCCCCTGCTGGGGATGCAGCCACCTGTGGGCTGCAGGGGAGGGAGAGAGGGAGGGAGGGAGCTTGGCTTAAGTATCGCTCCTGGGTTAGTCTGGATCAAGTTCCTTCAGCTCCGGACACGGCCAGGAGGGAAAACTGCCCTGGGATAAAGAGAAGGAAAACCTGCTGCTGGTGGGAAAACCACTGGGAAAAGCATCGAGGACACTTCGGGGGCTGTGACAGCATCTCCGAACCTGCTTTTAGGTAAGGGAGTGGCTGTGCCGTGCCAGGGGAGGTGGCAGCATTCCCAGCCTGGCATCGGGCAGTGGGATGGGGCCTGGGATACCGGGACAAGCCACCCCACGAAGCTGTCACCACAGGTGACCCCTCACCTGGAAGAACAGTGGGTGCTCATTCCCCAGACCCTGCCCACGGGCGCTTTTGCTCTGTGCATTATCCATGGAAAAGAGGGAGGAGATGGAAAGAGGATGTTGCATCCCCTCCTTTCTCGACCCACCCTGGGATGTTCTCCTGCACCCCTGGCTCTTTGCTGCCGCTTCCAAAGCGAGCAGGGAAGTGATGCCAAACCCCATGGAGCAGCGGAGGCTGGAGCCGATTCCCGTTGTCCGCGGCCTCATCTCCCTCCCGGGCTCTGGGCCACGTGTGTCCTCCTCCTCCTCCTCGGTGTCACTGGGTGCTGCTGGCTGTGCCAAGGGGCTGAACCCCTGCTTTGGGGGCTGAGCCGCCGTCACCGAGCCCAGCAGTGGGATTTACTGTGGAAGGGACTCCCCTCAGCTCGGCATCAGCGCAGAGAGAACAGAGTTGCAGCTTGCTTTCTTTTAAACGATTTTGTAAAGATTTCATTAATTTTTTTTTTTTTTTTGTGCATGCTTTTGGAGCTCTCCCAGAGGATCTTTTGGAGCTCTCCCAGAGGGTTTTCTCTCCCGTGCTGCTGCAGGAGGGGAGAGCAGCGGAGCCGCGGCATCCCTGCCACCGCACCATGCCGCTCTCCCGCCACACCGGCCAAATCCCGGAGTCCACCTGGACCTTGGGCTTCAGGGAGATGACGGAGCCCTGGAAAGGCGCCGTGGGCTGCCTCGGCGTGGCCGTCTTCTTCGCCATGACCATCGGCATCATCTCGTGGCAGGCTGTGGAGCAGCCCCCGGAGGAGTGGGTGCTGCGGGGCCGGGACGCGGGGATGCTGTGGGAGCGCGGCCGCGGGGCGCTGCTGCTGCGGGCGCTGCCGGCCGGCCGGCCCGTGCTGGCCATCGCCGTGGGCAGCGTGCCGGCCACCGAGCCCCCGCCGCCCCGGGATCGCTGCTGGCACGACGGCGGCCAGTTCTGCTATTCCTGGGAGGAGGATGCCGAGCTCCGGCTCTCCCTGGAGCCGCCGGCGGCTCCTGGAACCGAGTGCTACAGCGTCCGCTGGACCCCGCTGCGCCCCGACGTGACCCTGAAGGTAACGGGGACATCCCTGACCAGCTCCAAACCCTTTGGGGTCCAACAAGGGACGGTCTGGCCTGACCATAACTCCCCCAGCTCACTTATGGGGTCGCACTGTGGCTCCCTGCCTTCCACAGGCGGAAAGTGGGAAAATTTGGAAGCATCGTGGCCCCAAAATCCTGTGGTGGTGCCACGTTGGTGACCCCGGGGTGGGAGAGCTGTGTTTATATGGAGACAGAATAAATACCCGCTGGAGATGACAATGCTGGCGAGAGTCTCGGGAAGGTCTTTTCCAGCACAGACACAATGGGCAGCTCCCGCGGGATGGGAATAGTCCGTGTCCGCCGCTGCAAACATTTTTGGTATCATTCCCTGTTTTCTCCCTCAGTTAAATAAAAGCAGACTCTGGGAAGGAGCCTTAGGAGGGGAAGGAGAAATGCTGTCAGAGCAGGGTGTCCGGTTGTGGGGAGCCCTCAGAACAGGGAGGGAAGCGGGATGGGATTCTCTGGGATGGAGGATTGCTCCCCTTTAGCCATAAATCTAAAATCACTAAAAATGGCTAAAATCTTTAGCCATAAATCATAAATTTGGGATTGGTGGAAGGCGGGTGTCAGGTCTCCTCCACTGACATTGTTGTGAGGTGTTTGAGAGGACGAGTGAGACAGAATAGGTTTTCCCCACTATTAAAAAAAAAAAAAAACAAACCCAAACCATTGGAAAATATGATCCAGCGAAATCTGAGTTAAGAACAGACTGTTTTCCCTCTTTCCCAGCTGGTGTAACGAGTTCAGCTGACACCTGGTACAGCTATTCCGAGCCTCCAGGGTTTCCACTTTAATAATTTACATCTCCTCTCCCCACCCCTTGGAGAGACTTCACCTCTCTGCGCCCCCGAGTCAGGACTCCAGGAGGAGCCTTGGGATTGGGAATAAACACGGGGTGGGTTGAGTGGGGGGTCTCTGGGTCCCTTCTGCCACCTCAGGCCCCCTTCACGGCCCCAGATCTTTCAGGGAAGCCCATCCTGCCGGGGAAGTCACGAGGGCGCTAAGTCCTGCTGATCCCTCGATTTGGCAGAAAGGGGAAAGTTTGAGGAGCTTTGAAGTGAAAACTGATGATTTCTGGCAGGAGGTGGGTCAAGGATGGGGATGTCCTCCATCCCAGGGCCCTGTCAGGCCTATGAGACGTGTCCCAAATCCCCAAACTGAGCCTTTTGAGGGAAATTCTTGTCATCAGCCCTTGGGAAAGAGGGAAAATGTGCCTTGGGAGGGAGGATGTGACACCCTCAAGACATTGGTGCCACCAAAGTGAGGGCTTGAGATGGGGCTAAAAGCTCTTGGGGACAGCTGCATGTGCAGATTCACCCCAGAAGTTCCAGGGAAGGCAGCTGGAGAGCTTTATGTGTTTTTAAAGTAAAATAAAATAAATTAAAAAAAAATAGAGAAAGATCTACTGAATGAAAAATACCAACCAAATAAAAAAATATCAAACCCAAAAAAACAAAAAAAAAAAAAAAAACCCTAAACAAACCAATAAACCAAAAAACATAGATTTTCCAGCTGGGTTTCTGAGAGTGCCCTCAGTGCATTTTAAAGCTGTTTCCTTGAATTTCCCCCTCTGTTGTCCTGTCCCACAGCCACTCACACCTGCAGAGTCTCTTCTCTCAAACCTTTGTAGCATCTTTTCCTTTTTCACCTGCGACTCAGAGGTGTTTGATCACTGTGGTGGGGTGCAGAAGTGTGATTGCTGTGGCAGTTTAATTTTATTTGTGCTCCTCCAGCAAAAACTGGCAGGATGTGGGAAGCACTTCTTTCTTTTCTTTAGTTTTTTTTTTTAAACAAAACCATAATTTTATGCTGTAAAAGGGACACCTTCCATTAGCCCAGTTTGCTCCAAGCCTGGAATATTCCTGGAGTATTCCTTGCTCTTTGATGATGCTTTCCTGGCTGCAGGATTGTTTTTCCATGGCCAATGTCTCGTGGTATGGAGGGCCAAGCATCCGTGCCCAGCGCTGGCCCCTCAATGGTGCCGAGAGCCCCGCGCAGCCCTTGGTCAGCGGCGACCTCAGCACAAACCCTGACGGCTTTGGGCCTGTCCTGGAGAGATATTTCCTGGGATCCACAGGTAACCACCTTCCTTCCCTGTCCAGTGTGCAACAGCTTCAGTCCCTGTGCTTCTCTGCCCCTCTCCTCACCTCCAAAGCAGCTGGTTTGAGAGTAGATGTCTCCAGGAATAAAATATCCTGGAAATGTAGCAGCAAAAGGGCACGTGGGATGGGTCCCACTGCCTCATCCCTGCGGGAAAGGTGTGATACTGAAGCTGAGTGCCTGAGGATGGGTGGCTCAAGTCACTCCAGGGACATCCCCTGCTCTTGGTGTGCCTGGTTTGTTTTTAAGTCCAGGTCTGTGCCCACTGCTGCATCCCCAGCTCCACTCGAGCAGCTTCCTGATGCTGCTGTGTGATGCTGGATTCAGGCAGGATTTCAGCAGCTGGTGCCATTTTTGGGGTATATTTGGGTTATTCTGCAGAACATCCAACTTCAGGTATTATCCCAAATTAATCCTGCACTGCTGAGGCCGCTGGATGCCAAAAAGGCTGGGGAAGGGAGAAATCCAGCTCTTGAAAGGCATTTTGGACTCTAGAAGGGAATAGCAGGAGCAGGGTGGGGATAGTTGGCACAGCTGGATCTGTGGTGGGATCAGCCCAGGAGGGGACCAGTCAGGCTCTGCCCCGCTCATCCCCGTGGCTCCCAGGACCGCTGAGACACTGCTTTTCCACTTTTCCCCCCCAAGGAGTGACAGTGACAGTGGCTCCTGACGTGTCCCTGCTCCTGTCCCTGGAGAGCCACCGTCAGTTCTGCCTGGAGACGCCGGCGGGACGAGCGGAGCCCCTGCAGTACCAGCTCTGTGTGAGTGCCGACGTGGCGGCCGCGCACCGGCACAGGGCCGGAGCCGCTCGGACACCACCGGACACCGCGCTCCTGCGGTGAGCACCCCTTCCCAAACGCCCACCTCTCCTCAGGTGTTGGGTTGTGGTTGGTTTTTTTTTAAATGTCAAGTTGTTTATTGCAAAGGTGCACCAGTTTTGAAAGGCACAGAGTCACAAGCGTTAAAGTCCATGTTAAAGTTTTCAGCAAAGAGCCCTAAATAGAAGTAAAGCCCCAATTAGAAGCTGTTCTTGTTGAGGTCCCAGCAGCACCCATGTTGCTGTGGCAGCTCTCATCTTCTTCAGGTGATGAAGAGAAGAAAAGCGAGAGAGCAGGAACAAAACCAAGAGTGAATCTCTCCCCAGTGCATAGATTCATAAATACAATTACTGAACAAGCTAAAAACAAACTCCAGTTTTTTCTTAACTTATTAGAATTTCAGTTTCTTAGCACACAGGTTATGTATAAACTACGCATGAGGTCTGTCGTGTTCTATTTTAAAAATGTAAGCAATATTCTTACTATAGTTTTATGATGTCTAAAACTGTGTTCTTGGAGTTCTATGGAAACACTAGTATCTAGGGCTATGTTTTTTTAGCTTTTACTAGAACTCACACTTCTATACTGGTATATAAGACCTTTATTTCTCAAAAGTACTTAAAACATATTCTTAGTTACTTGCTTGCTTGTTCTAAAACTTAAACTTCTATGTGAGTGGCTTAATATACTTCAATCCATCCAAAGGTTTCAATTCAATCCCTGCACTTTGATTTCTCTCTGAAGAATCCAGAGAGACTCTTGACTTATAGACTCCAACAATGAGGAATTTCCCACCCTGCAGGTCTCCCATCTGGCGGTACCACGGCCCAGAAGGTTCTGCTGCCAAAATCAGGCGAGGGCTGAGGTCGCTGGTGAGGAGGCTGAAGCGGCATCGCCTCCAGCATGGCGTGGTGGCCCTGGGGGAGCGTGGCACCGCCGTCCTCGCCGCCGTGGTACGGCCGTCCTGCCACCCCTGGGCACGTGGGGAGCGTGGTGCTCCCACAAACCCCTTATTCCATCCTTTCCCACCTGCAGGACCTCGTGCCCTGGGAGCGCAGGAAGAGGCAGGTCCCGGCGCTGGTGGAACCCTTGGAGCTCTCCATCACGCTGTCCCCGTATGCCAGTGTCACCTCCCCGCTCTTCCTGCGCTCCCTGCGCGGTGGAGAGGCTGTGGGATATTGGCTCAGCCGCCAGCCCCGACCTGGGGGCAGCTCGGTACGGCCCCCAAACCAAAATGAAAGCTGAATAAACCCGCTCAGGTTTATTATTTATCAAGAGGCACAGCCCGATCTCACTGTACTGGCACATGGCAGTGCTGGGGGAAGCAGCTTTAAAATTTCCCCTTCCAGTGTTCAGAAGATTCCCCATCTCTCATTTTGCGTGGTCATTTGAATGATCCCTTTGCCACCAGCTCAGGGATTTTTGGGGGGTTCACGGAGAGTTTGATGCACTGCACCATGACAGTGCAGGGTGGGATGGTGGCAGCAGGGCATCCCCCAGCCTTGCACCCCAGAATCAGCAGGATATCCTATGGATCTGACAGGGATTTCCATCCTCCTCCTCCTCCACAGATCCCACTGCTGACCACCTGGAAGGGGCAGCTCTGTGCCCGCCTGAACGTCACCAGCGAGGCAGCACTGGGCTGGTTCCTGGCTCGTGCCCGGCGCCTGCAGCAAACCCTGGGGGCCACCTATGTGGCCTTCGAGGGAGTGGAGGGCAATTCCTTCCTGGAGCAGGATGTCCCTGCTCCTGCTGAGCTGGTGGGTGATGGATACACCGAGGTGCTGGCGGCGGCGCTGGCGACGCTGGGCAATGGCACCATCATCAGCGCCGGGACCAGGTGGGCACCAGGGATAGGCTGGGCTGGAGCTGAGGGGCACAAGAGCTCGCTGGGGGATGGTTGAACCGGTGCTTGGAATGTGTTCTTGGTATTCCAGATGTTTCTTGGTGAGGAAGTGGGCTAGGGCAGCGCGTTGGGGTCAATGATCCTCGTGGGATCTGAGGGTGGTGATGCCCTGGCATGGGGTGCCCAGAACTGCCTCATTCCTGGACGTGTCCAAAGCCAGGTTGGATGGGGCTTGGAGCAACCTGGGATAGTGGAAAGTGTCCCTGCCCATGGCACAGGATGGGCTTTAAGGTCCCTTCCCACCCAAACCATTCTGGGACTATAATCTGGCCCCAGTGACTGTGAAGCCAGCTGGGCATCATGGAATTTCATCTCCTGCGAGCCCTCAAAGCACCTTGAAGGGTTTTTGTTTCCCCAGATCCAGTCACCTCCCACTGTTTGTCCAGATGAGCCCGCTGCGCTCTGACTGGAGCCATGCCGGGCTGAAGGGGCTCATCCCCTCCGTGCTGCACTACAGCCTCCTGGGATACAACTTCTTCATCCCTGATGCAGTAGGTAAGGACTGGTTTCCCATTTTTTCTCCCTAATTCTGCCTTCTCTGCAGTGAATTTTGCAGCTTTTTTCCAGGCACAAAAGGTACATTTGCACCTTAGGTGTGCTATAGAGCATTTTGCTGCCCAGTTTTCCGTTGTGCTGGTGTGATTGGGATGAATGTTACCAGGGGAATAAAGTGAGGAATTAAAAGCAAAAGAATATGCTGTAAATATTGCCAGGCAGCTCCAGCAGCAGCTGGGTCTCTGGGGATGCCCTTCCTAGAGTTCCACCACATCCCACCCCTGTGGGGCTTGGCTTGGGCTAAATCCCACCTGGCACAGCCAGGACCTGCATCCCCAGGCTCGTGGCTGGGGAATGGATATTCCTAAAACTCCAGCAACTCTGCTCCAAGTCTGCCTGTCTGCTCTGAAGCAAAATGGCTGCAGAAATCCTGAAATAAAAGCATTATAAAAGGGCAAGAAACAACCTTTAATCAGGGCCAAGTGGATCCCTTTCCCTTTTTCTCGGAGCTGATGGAGTTAGTGGTGGTTAAGACATGCCCTGAGTGTGCAGGGGCTGTGCAGAAGTGTCAAGCATGGAGAGTTGAGCTAAACAACACCCCTGAAATAGGGGTTGAGAGCAATATTTCAGTTTGCCCTCTATTTTTAGCCCTGTTTTCCTTAGAAAATGAGACTCAAGTAATCCCAGCATGGGAGTTTGCTTCCCAAAGAGGTGCTGGAGCCCTTGGCTTGGATGGATGGGAGCACAGATCCTCCTGCACAGAGAGCTGGGAGTTTGCTGCCAGGGGTTGTGTCCCAGCAGCCTGGGAGCTGCAAGAGTTGGGAAAAGCCTCTGGAGGAAACAGGAATTTGTGGATGGCTGGGTGAGCCCTCAGCATTGGGGGGTTTGTGCCATTTCCAGGGAAGCTGTGCCAGGTTTTCAGAGCGAAAAAGTTTTCCCTGGAAAACTTTCCATGCCATGTGAGAGCCTCACTGCAGCCCCACGTTCCTGCAGGAGGGAGCGTGGCTGGAGCCACCCCAGGGGACCCGGAGCTGTTTGTGAGGTGGCTGCAGATTGTGACATTCCTGCCCGTGATGGCCTTTGGGACCCCGCCCTGGCTCTGCTGTGACACATGGGTACGTATCCCACACTCCAGACAGGAATTCTGACATGGCCAATGCTCCCAAAGGCCATGGGTGGCCGGCAGAGGTGTCCTGCCAGCTGCTGTCCTCAGCTTTCCATTGAAGTGGAAATAAATCCATTATCAAAGGGTTTATATTCAAGTACCAGTGGATTTAAATCCAATGGATTCCAATGGATTTATATCTGTTATCAATGGATTTAATTATATTTCAGTTCAATAGATTAATATGCATTATCAGTGGGATTTAAATCAAACTGATTAAGGTCCTCTATCAGTGGATGTAAATACAATTAATTAATATCCATTATTAATAGATGTAAATGTATTTAAATCCATGGGTTTATATGCATTGTCAATGGATCTAATTTCACTTAAATCCAATGGACTCATATCCATTATCAGTGGGTTTAAATATATTTAAATCCAATGGGTTTATATTCACTATCAATAGACTTAAATCCATTTATACCAAATAGATTAATGTTCAATATAAGTGGATTGAAATACATTTAAATCTAATAGGTTCACTTCTATTATCAATATATTTAAACCTGTTTAAATCCAATGTATTTGTAACCACTACCAATAGATTTAAATGCAATGGATTTATAACAATTATCGATGGATTTAAATCCATTTAAATCAAATGGATTCATATCCATTATGAATGTATTTAAAATCATTAAAATCCAATGGATTACAGATAATCCAATGGATAATGGATCCATTAGCAGTGTATTTAAACCCATTTAAATCCACTGGATTTAAGTTAATTAACAATGGATTTAAATGTATTACCAAAGGATTTATATCCAAACCAATTAATATTCACTATCATCCCCATTTGCACCATAACTTGACCAGGATATTCCAATTGAGTAACTTCCCAACGGAATTTATACTTTACTTTTAAATTTTTAATTATTTTTTTCCCTGCCTGCTTTGCTGTTTCATGGATTTGTCTCCCACCTGCAGGTCCTGAATCTGACCCGCCAGTGCATCCAGAGGCACCGGGATTTTGTTGTGCCACTGCTCCTAAAATACAGTGAGGAATGGCAGAGTTTGGGATATCCCATCTTCCGTCCTGCCTGGTGGCTCAGCCCCACTGATCCAGTTGCATTCACCATAGAGGATGAGTTTCTCATTGGAGATGAGGTGGGAATTCTGCATTATTCCTGTAAATCCAGCTCTGCCCAAGTGCAAACCGGGACTTGGATTTGAGCAGATTTAAATCCAAGCTGAGTTTTGTGGGTTTGGGGTTTTTGCTTCTTGGAAAAGCTTGGCTTTCTTCATGTAACTCTTATTTTAGGGCCCTGAAACCCTCTATCAGCTTTGTAAGTGTAATGATTTAGCAAGAATAAATAGTCTCAGAATGTTGGGAACTGCTTTTGGAAACTGCTTTTCCCACTTCTTGCTTGGAGCAACCTGGGATAGTGGAAAGTGTCCCTGCCCATGGCAGTGGCACTGGATGGTTTTCAAGGTCTCTTCCCACCCAAACCATTCCAGGATTCCCTGATGACCATCTCATCCCCACTGTCTAATCCTCCCTCTGCTGAAGTTCTTTTTCTTTTCCCCGCAGGTCCTGGTTGCTCCAATAACAGAAAAGGGACAAACATGGAGGGATATCTACCTGCCAGGAGAGGGGCAGCTCTGGCTGGACACCAACACTGCCCGAGTGTTTGATGGTGGCACCACCCTGAGGAATTACTCTGCCAGCCTGGCAGAGGTGCCAGTGTTTGTAAAAAGCTCCTGAATCCACGCTGGGCAGCTCTGGGACAGAGACCTCCGAGGGCAGCGCTGGCCACAGGCACTCCCTCTTCCCTCAGGCTTCCAGCCTTTTGCACTTTTCCAAGATCCATTTCTTTTTGGTGTGGTTTTTTTTTTTTTTTAAATTTCAACAGAAATTGTCTGAATTTTCTTACTTGTTGTTTTCCTAAAACAGTGGCTCTGCCACTAACATCCATCCAAACTGAATGCTGCCTTTTTTCCCAGGGTTTTCCCTGTGAAATGTCTGTGTGTGTATATTCAGGTGGGCATGTCCAGCATTTCCAGGCCCCTGGCACCATGCTCAGAGAGGATTTTCCAGGAGATAAACAAACATCAGTTTATACCTGAGGGGAAGTTTTGTATTTAATGAAAAAAATTAAATCTAGGGAAATACTACCAAGATAATTTTGGTGCTGTGTGTGGCCACCTCCACACCTCCAATGCTTTTCCTCCCTGAGGCTGTGTGTGGTCTCCAGGTAGCAAGAGCCCACATTTTGAGTAGATTTGGGAAAATGAGTGAATTCCAGGTGTATTTGAAACAGGTTTCTGAGGAAGAAAAATAAACTTGATCAAGCAGAGGAATGGCTCTACCAGAGCATGATGTGGATATTGAGGATCCTTGCCCAACTCCTGTGTGCCCAGGCTCCTGTTTTTCACCATTTGTTGAATTTTATGGCTTTTCTTCCAATTCTTTCTTGCAGTGCAAGAGGGATCCAGTGTGACCAGCCTCCTTCCATCCAGCAGAGAATGTATCCATAGGCAAAATCCACATCCCACATGCTGAATGTGCATTTAGGGAGATGATCAGCTCTGCTGATACTCCAAATTAGAGAGCAATGGCACACTGCAGGTTAGTGGGGTGATTCCAAAGGCTGGCATTTGGGATGACAGCTGGGAGGGAAGTTTAGGACAAGTTTTGGCTCTGGAGCTGGGCTTGGGCACCTCCAGCACTGAATTTTATCAGTCACACCTTGGGTTTTTGGGGGAAACATTCCTGTACCAACTTTTGTCTCTGCTGAAAAAATGCCAAGGGATACTAACCTCTCCCAGCAAAGCTTCCCTGGATAAAACTGAAGGGAAAGCAAAGGCAAAATCCAAGTCAGGTTCAGCCATGGAAAGGCTGGAGAGTGGAAGAACCCTCAACTCCTTCCTTGATCCAGAGAGACACTCAGTGATGCTGGTGTGAGCTCACAGTGGGAAAGGATGAAGCTCATGAGGGCAGCCCAAGGTCTGGGATGCTCCAAAATATCTGTGGAGCCTCCTGAGGTAGCAAAAACACCAAAAAAAAAAAAAAAAAAAAAAAAAATGGGAGTGCTGGCTCAAGTGGCATTTGTTTATTTGCAGCGAGTCAAGCCCTGGAACAGGATGTCCAGGGAGGATTTGATGGCTCCATCCTGGGAGATCACCAAAACCTGCCTGGACATCCTGGGCTGAGCCTGCACAGGGCAATTCCCATTTTTGGAGGGTGGGCTATGAGTCCCTGCTCCTGCTCCGGTGCCGGCTCCTCCCTGAGGAGCCTGGGATGTTCTGCTGGGACCTTGGAGCTCGTTCCTGGTCAGCATTCCTGCTCCTCCACTGCCTCTGCCTCGTGGATTTGTCATGGGCCACCGTTCCCTGGGAGGCCGTGTGGGAGTTCTGGCCTCTCCTGTGGGATCTGCCCCGGCTTTGGCTCCTTGTTGGGTGCTGCTGCCTGGAGGAATCCCTGCCTTGCCACTGGTGTGTCTCACTCCTCCTCGAGGGGGTGTCACCTTGGGGCCTTGGAGAGTGTCTGCCATCAGCACTCGAGCTCCTCCAGCGCCTGTGGTTTGTGGAATTGTCGTGGGGCACCGACCCCTGGGAGCTCTGGCATCTGCTGTGGGATCTGCCCCGGTTTTGCCTCCTTCTCGTACTCCATTGTCTGGAGGAATCGGCGCCTTCCTGCTGGTGTGTCCCGCTCCTCTCTGAGGGGACGTCGTGCTGGGGCCTTGGAGCGTGTCTGCCATCAGCATTCCAGCTCCTCCAGCGCCTCTGCCTGGCGGAGCGCTCCTGGGAGCCCATCTGTGAGGCCTGGTCTCTCCTGGAGGCCCTGCCCTGCCACCTGCCCCAGCTGCGGGAGCGCTCCCTGCCCTTGCTCCACCTGCGGCGGCCCCATGACCGCTCCTGCTGGCTCCATGACCTGCGGGACCCGCGGCGGGACTGACTTCCCTGCGAGGAGGCCGGGATGGCCCATTCCAGCCTCGGAGCCTGGCCCTCATCAGGCGCGTCCTGCCAGGCCCTTCTCTGCTGCTGCCTCCACCGCCACCTCCCCCTCGGCGAGTCGCTGTCTCGGCTGTGCCGCGAGTGCCGGCGGCCATCGCGAGGCCACCTCATGGATCTCCTCCTCCTCCTCCTGTCCCATGGCTCGCCGCGTCTCCAATACCGGGAGCAGCTCCGTAGCAGCCCCGCGGAGCGGCCGCGCCACCTGCGCTTGCTGTCGTAGACGCGGTCCTGCACTTCGTGGTACAGGGCCACGTGCTGGGGGTAGGGATGGCGCGTGGGCCGCCCGCAGCGCGGGCATGCGGCCTGGCTCAGGCTCCAGTCCCACAGGCACAGCTGGCAGAAGCAGTGCCGGCACGAGCTGGAGCACTCGGTGCTGATGTGCCGGCACTCCGGGCACGCGCCGCTCTCCCGGCTCTCCTCCTGCGGCGCGGACGGGGCGGCCTGGCTGGTGTTGGTGGCAGAAGTGCCCGGCTCTGGAGTGTCCTCCCTCGATGACATCCCGCCCTGCAAGAGGCACAAAGTGTGTTTGCGGGTAGCTGTCCCCAAAACCCCACAGCTCCTTTGTCCTTCTGGGGCTGTCGCACACCTCAGCAGTGGTGGGGTTGGAATAGCGGTGTTTGCATCCCACAGGGCTCACCAGGGGATTGCGGCTCTGTGTCCCCTGTCCTGCTTTTGTGATGTGGCCCGTGTCCTGTGGCTGCTGTGACATCACTGATGGTGTTGTCACAAAGGGGCACTGTTGGGACAGCCCTGAAGGACTGAGGTGGTGTGCTTGGGTTTAGGGACAGGTGTCGGTGGATAAATTTTGTGTCCTGCAGGGCCAGGAGGTGTCACAGAAGGGGAACCCAGAGGGGATCCTCAGGGAAGGCCACAGGAGGTCCCCGAGGTGGCACCACAATGGCCAAAGTGGCCTTGGCATGCCCAGGGCTACATCTCATGAGAACTGGAGAGTTAGGACAAGGGGAATGGCTCCAAACTGGAAAAGGGGAGATGTAGGTGGAATACTGGGAAGAAATTTTTCCTGTGAGGGTGCTGAGGCCCTGGCACAGATTGCCCAGAGAAGCTATGGCTGTCCCATCCCTGGAAGTATTCCAGGCCAGGTTGGATGGGGTTTGGAGCAACCTGAGATCATGGAACTGGATGATCTTTAAAGTCCCTTTGAGCACAAACCATTCCAGGATTCTCATCAAGAAAAAGGAGGAAGCAGTGGAGCAGGGCTTGGAACAACACTGATGATGATTTTAGTCTGCACCCTGAGAGCTGAGGCTCTGCTTGGGTGAGGCTCCATGGAGACACACCAGGAATCTTTCAGTTTATTGCACTACTGGTTAAAAAAACCCTGTCTGAAACAATTAATTTTGCTGGATTCATGGCTATCCAGTTTTCTTCATGATCTCTTTGTGATTTGTTACTGCTCTTGATAAAGGTAAGTTATCTTCAGCCACAAGGAGACAAATCCTACTAGAATAAAGGAGTAAGGGCTGAAAAATTCCGTGTCCTGTGTATGGGAATAATTGGCTAAGCTTTCTTCTACAGTGCTCACTTCTTTGAGGAGTGGGGGAAAGGGAGGTCTCTTAGATCAATAAGAAGACAAGAACTTTGCAAGGAGCTGTGCCTCGGGCTGAGATGGATGCTTTTTGGGGACATCGAAAACAAGTAAGGTTTTGGGAACAGGCTGTAGCCGGGCTCGCTCCACTCCCTACTGCCACAGGCTTCCCGAGAAGGTGATGGAGTGCCACCCGTGGAGGGATTTAGCACGTGGATGTGGATCTGTCTGTGGCACTTGGGGACACGGTCAGTGGTGACCTTGGGGGACCGTGGGACCCACGTGCTGTTTTCCCTGAGGCCTCGGTGCCCGCGCTCGGCCCAACGGGACTTGTAGTTTCCCTTCCGTTTCTCCCCGCTCGCAGCCGCCTCTAAAGAACTACAACACCCAGCATGCCAGCACGGCGCCGCGCACCTTGACCGTTCCCTTCCTCATGGGCCGCGCGGTGCATCACGGTACTTGTAGTCCAATCTTTCCGGGCGGCGCGTGGTGCGGAGTAGTGTGGGGACTACATTTCCCAGCGACCGCGGCGCCAGGAGCGGAACCGGGAAGCGCGAAGATGGCGGTGGATAAGGAGCTGCTGGAGCGGGACCTCTACGGGTTGCTGGGGATCGGCGAGAAGGCGTCCGAGAAGGAGGTGAGGGGTCCTGGCGGCTCGGGGCGGGCTCCATCTCTCCCTTCTCTCCTTGTCCCGGTGTTCTCGGGAGCGGCGTGTTCCCGGCTGCTCTCCAGTGCCGAGCTGAGGGGCTGTTCCAAGCGCCTTTGGAGGAGGAGATGGCTCGGAGAGAACCGCGGGGTTGGTCTGGGTCACTGTTGTTGTCGCTTTGTTTTTGTGCTTCCAGAAGGGAAATTCCCGTGTTGATCCAAAAATCCGGTTGTTAGAGATCTGTCCCAATGCTCCGAAAGTAGTGTAGTTAATTTTGTGGGGTTGGTATGCCGTGTTTCTGGTTTTTAATTGAAGTTACTTGGTTGGTCAGTGCTAAACACAGGAGAGGCTCTGGACAAAAGCTTGGAATAAGAGGATAAGAAGGGAATGGCTTCCCACTGTCACAGGGCAGGGTTGGATGGGACATTGGGAAGGAATTCTTTGCTGAAATGGGAATTTGGAGGATGGAGCCCAGGGAGGAAACGCCTTTCCCTCGGTTGGACTCTTCTGCAGGAGGTGGGGTTCTCTGCAGGGCTTTTCCTGCACATTCCCAATCCCGGGAGCTTTGGCCACCAGGTGGGGCCGGGACACAACTTTTTCCACTTGTTTTAGGAGGGAATTGGTTGGGAGTGGGATAGAGGGGCTTCCTTTTTCCCTTTCCACTTTTTTTTTTCTCTATTTCCCCATTTTTCGTTCTCTTTACTTCTGCATTTTCTTTTCCACTTCTCTTCCTTTCCCACTTTTTCCCTTTCCCCTTTTTGATTCCCTTTTCCTTGTTTTGGTTCCTTTTCCTTTCCCTCTCCCTATTTTTTCACCTGAGGTTTAACTGCTACAACACAAGACGCCTGGAAGTAAAAACAGCTTTTAAAAGCTCCAACTCCTTCCAGACACAGCTGTGTCCTGGGCCCAGCAGGTTACCCTTGAACACAGGGATTAATTTGGTTTTCCAAGTTGCCTTTTTTTGGGCAGAGACAAATCAGTTTCCCCCCAGTAATCCCAGTTTGGCCCCTGCAGGTGAAGACAGCGTTCCGGCAGAAGGCCCTGACCTGCCACCCCGACAAGAACCCGGACAACCCCCGGGCAGGTGAGATGGGGCAGCTCTTCCAGCTGCAGTTTTCACTTCTCCAGGCTCCTGGAAGTGGCTCTGCTTCACTAAATCCTGAGGGAGTGGCTGGGTGTGTGTCCCTGGGAATGCACAAGGCTGGGAGTTGCTGCTGTTGGTGTCAACTCTGCTTTTTAAGGCTGAACAACCCCTGCTGTGTTTAGAAACACCAGCTTTAAGTCAGTGCTGGAATTACAGCTGCACCCCTCCAAACCTTCCCAGCCTTTGCCTGTTTGGACACTGCTTTGATCTGTGTCTCTCGCAGTCCAAACTTCACAAGCACTTCATAAATCCTATTATCTTGGGATAAGGATATGGGATTATTATCTTGAGCAGGGAAAGAGGGAATTCAGCTGCCTGCAGCGAGTGACTGCAGTGGATGGAGATTGTAGAATTAGCAGTTACTTTGTATTTTGTGTGTCAAGACTGATAATTCATCTTTATAAAAAAATAAATACAATTTGCCAGTGTTTGTAATGGGACAAGAGGAAAGGCTTTGAAAGGATAGATGGTTGTAATGCAACAACTTCCAATACAACATGAGCAGGACTTGTTGTTCTCTTGGGGAGGTGGTTTTTCTTCTTTGGAGAGATCTTCTTGCAGGAATTGTCTTTCCTGTTCTTCCCCAGGTCCCTCACTTGGTTTCCCTCATCTTGCTCTTATTTCTTCTCGTTCCCAGCGGAAATCTTCCACCAGCTGTCCCAGGCCTTGGCCGTGCTCACAGATGCAGCAGCCAGGGTAAGGATGCTCCCTTGGGAAGGGTGGGATTTTGGGGTGTTGCTGGGAACTGTATTCCTGACAGAGAATACAAATGAATACAAATCTCAGCTGTTATTTCCCCAGGTTCTCCATGAGATCAAATCTCAGGTGCTTGGAGAAATGTTGTGTTTGGGATTTGCTGCTGGGAGCAGCTCTGCCCTGAGATTCTGCCTTTATTAACGTGCTGGACTGGGGCATATCCCATTCAATGACACCAGTGACAGCCATCCTTGATTTAGGAACACCAAATGGCAGTGGTGCATCTGCCATTCCTGTGGAGTCAGGGGCTTACAAATATCTGGATGCAATTCCTGAGGCTTCAAGCTTTGCTGTCTATGGGATACAGGAGAGCTTGGATCCTTCTGGAGCTGTGAGGAAGTGGCTGAGAATCCACTGCCCAAAGCCTGAAAGAAACTGGAAATGTCCCTGGAAAGACTAAAAACAAACCAAAAATGAGGAAGGAACTCTCTCCAGATTAGCTCAGGAGAGAGAAAAGTGTTGATTCCAGGTGATTAAAGCTAAAAATATGAACTCCTCTTTTCAGGAAACACTTGTAATCCAAAAAGCAGCAGATGCTTCACTTCTGCTGACAGAGTTTTAGCAATCCCTGATGTTGTTGTATTCCCTGTTTTCCAGTTTCTCTCCTGGTTTCTGTAGTTTCCCACTGTTGTGCTGGTTCCTTGGCAGGCAGCCTACGACAGGGTGAGGAGGGCGAAGAAGGAGGCTGCAGCAAGGACACAGAAACTCGATGAGAAGAGGAAGAAAGTAAAGCTTGGTAAGAAAAATCAAACCCTCACATTCTCCTGAAGTCTCCCTTAGCTGGCTGTTTGCATTTCTCCTTCCACGGGAATCCCCCAGGGATCAGTCCATGCAGGATGACTCTGGAATCTCCTCCCACAGCCACGGTTGGGGTGGTCCTGCTCTGTGAAGGAGGGAATTAAGTCCTGCTGTGGGAATTAGGAGGTTGAGGACTATTAAGACTCTTTTAGCGTGTGGTGCCAGAGGAGAGACAGCAGAGCTATCAGGATATTGGTATAGCTGTAGCCAAGTTTATGATCTCTCCATCTTCCTCTGGTCAGCAGGGAAAATACAATTTCTCTTTGGATTGTTTTAATTCTTTTCTTTCTCTGCAGATCTTGAAGCCAGAGAACGGGAAGCCCAGTCCCAGGAGAATGAAGAGGAGGAGATCAGGATAACAAGATCATTAGAAGAAGAAGTAAGGATCAATTCTTAGTTCTCTCTGCTATTTTTGAGAAGAATTGCTGGAAGTATTTCCATTCGTGATTAAATCCATGGGATGAGGTGCAAAAAATTTTTGGAGAGCAATCCTTCAACCTTTGGGATTGAAAGGCTCTGTGAATCAGAGAATCCTGGAATGGTTTGAGTCCCAGCCCCTGCCATGCTCAGGGACCCCTTCCAGCAGACCAGGCTGCTCCTTTTGGAGCTGTCCCAGGAGATGGATGTGAGTCCCAGGCTGTGTGGAATTGCCATTCCAGCCCTGGCTCTGTGCCTCAGGTGTCCTTGCTGTGTTCCCTGTGCCACAGATAATCCGCCTGCGTGAGGAGGGCTCCCGGCAGCTGGAGGAGCAGCAGAGGCTCATCAGGGAGCAAATCCGCCTGGAAAGGGAGCAGCACAGCCAAGGTGAGCAGGGGAGCCTGGAGCCCTCACCTGCAGGTGGCACTGGGCTCTTTGGCCTGATTTTTCCAGTTGTCCCAGCAGAAGCTTCTTCCAAGGAAAAACGCCTCAGAACATGTCTCCTGCTTGTATTTTTGCTGACCTGTTCTAGCCTTGATCATGGCAAGTCTGGGCTTCCTAGAAGGGGAAAAATGCTGCCATGGAGTATTCAGTCTGTGCTGCAGTTCCTGTTGCACGAGATTTTTGGGATTGGAATGGTCCAGTGGAAATCCCAAAGTGTTTCATCATATGTGTGTTCTGAGGGAAAAAGAATTGTGTAAAATGCTGAGGAATTTTCACCCGTGTCCTTTCCATCTCTCTGTTTTTGCTTTTTCTCTCTTTAGGCAAGCAGGAAAGAAATGGAGCAGAAGGCAAAATAACTCCTAAGCTCAAGGTAAGGCATCCTTGAAAAGCTGTGTTTTGGTGAAAACTGATAGAACATGGTGGAAAACAGAAGGGACATTTCAGCCCTGGTGAGCTGGCACATCTTTTTTTGTACTGGAGATGAAATTCCTCCATGGAATGTGCATCATCGGGTGAACAGCTCCTGTCCTTGCTGTTAGAATTCCTTCCTCACTCACCTCTTCTTTGTCTGCTCCAGATTTCTGAGCCTGGGATTGAGTTGTCTGTGCTTTAAGCACAGGGAAACATCTGCTAATTACCCTGGCAGAGCCATTAGCATCCTTTCAAGTGCGATCTTTTTTTATTCCAGTGAGCAGCGTTTCTCCCTGTTCCCCAAACAGTTTGTTCCCTGTGCTCACTCCCATGCTGAGATCACTGTTTTGGCAGGCCTGGGAGTGTGGCTGGAAATAGCAGACGTGGGGAATATGCAGGGGGGTGGGAGCTGCTTGAGCAGGCAGCACTTCCAATCGGGAAAAATTAACTCCTGGTGTTTATTTCCCAGCTCAGGTGGAAATGCAGGAAGGAAGATGAGACAGGAGGGGGATACTCCAAAGATGTGCTGCTGCAGATCCTGCAAAAGGTCCTGTCTGGCACTCTTCCCTATTTATTACTGGGTCTTCCCCTGCTCTCAGTGCTGTAAGAATAGTGGATTCTGGGAAGCTGCATATCACAGAACCATGAAATGGTTTGGGTTGGAAGGGACCTTAAAAATGACTCAGTGCCACCCCTTGCCACAGTCAGGGACACTTTCCACTATCCCAGGTTGCTGCCAGCCCTGTCCAACCTGGCCTCGGACACTTCCAGGGATGGGACAGCCACAGCTTCTCTGGGCAACCTGTGCCAGGTCCTCCCACCCTCAGAGGGAAGGATTTTATCTCAATAATCTAATCTAAGCAGGTAATCTGATCTAAACAGCTATAAACTGGAGTGGCTCATTTCCTTCCCTGTTCAGCTTTCTCATGCCGTTTTCAGAGCTCATCAGCATGATCATGGAGTCATTAAGGTTGGAAAAGATCTTTTAAATCATCAAATCCAACCTTTGAGGCAAGTTGGATCCTTTGATCGCTGAGCTGGGAGCTGTTTCCGAGCTAACAGCTCTGCCTTGCTCCCAGCAGGGACTTTTGCTGAAACAGAGCAACTGCAAACTCTTCCCACTGGAAGCTTCCTGCCCACCTAGTCTGGCTCTGTGGTTGTGGTGCACTCATCCTTCACTTCAAGCACTCCACATCCCTGCTGTGGGAAGTGAAGAGACAGGCACAGACAAGCCTTTTGATCTGATCAATCCCAGCCTGGCATCTTTATTTTCCCTCTGAGCTCAGCAGCCCTCTGCACTGGGGCTTGCTGGGAGCCAAGTGTGTAGCTCCATGCCTTCCCACATTATTTCCTGGAAGGACAGAAATGGTGACAGCTCAAGCCTCATGTCTGTGAAAACACATGTTTTCTCTTTGTGTTCATTTGATAAATGAACTTGACATCTCTCCAGGCTCTGTAATTAACTTTCCTTCCTTTCTTTCTTTCCACAGTATGGTGATGTGCTCAATTTGTTGATCTCCAGCAGAAAGACTGGGAGTGCAGTGGTGGAATTTGCCACAGTGAAGGCAGCTGTGAGTGTTCAGAACCCCTGCTGGGTGTGCTGGGGGTGGCACAGGTGACAGCCAGGACACTGCCCTGTCATTAAGGCAGTGGAGAAGGGTAATGAGAGTCTAAATGCACAGAGGCACGGAGGGAGTGGCACAGCTGGAGGCACAAACCCAGAGATCAGGCACATAAACAGGTTGTGCATGGAACAGGCTGAGGGAAGAGGCACTGCCTTCAAAATCAGGCACTGAGCATTTACTCAGCTCTCTCTGAAGGGAAAATGCCTTGGAGGTGGATTTATGTGTTTTGGAGGTAATATCAGGCATTTGCAGTGAAAAACAACCCAAAATGTCTTGGCTCACTGTAAGTTACAATAATTCATGTGGTTGTGGGAGCAGAAGCCATCAGTTACCCTAAATTTTAGTAGTTCCATCAGCTTGGGCTGTTCAAGAGTTTCCTTGTTAGCTTTTCTTTCACTCATATCCAAATAATAAAACCTTCTAGAATTGTGTGTGACCAGTATATCAAAAGTACTGGCAGGGCTATGGACCATGAAGGGGCTTCTCATGTAGGGCAGCTCTGAAATCTGAGAGTCACTGAATGGTTTGGGTTGGAAAGATCCTTAAAATTTTACAGATTGGAATCACAGAATGCTTTGGGTTTGAAGGGACCTTAAAAGACCATCCATTTCAAAGTGGAAGGTCTCCCTGCCTATGGCTGGGGGCTTGAAATTCAGTCTGAAATTCAGGTGGTGATGGAAGGATGTTTTTCCTGCCAGGAGATGGCTGTGAAGAATGAAGTTGGCCTGCTAAACAACCCTTTGAAGATTTCCTGGCTGGAGGGCCAGCCCCAGAGCCGCCCCAGCACCGTCCTCCCTGACAGCACCAGCCAGCCCAGGGCCTCACAGGTGAGGAGAATGGGCTGTGGGATGGAAATCTGATGCTGTAACAACCTAAATCCCAGTGTGCTGTCAGACAGAAGCTCTTGGGGCCAGGCCTGGCTTTCTAAAGGACCTCTTGCCTGGGCAGCAGCACACTCACTGGAGCTGGAGCTATTTGGATGACTGGATCTTCACACATTCCCTTTCTCCCAAGTGAAGAATAAGGTTGTTCCTTGCTCAGCCCAAAGCCTCCAGTGCCATTTTGATGGGATTCTGTAATGTCTTGACTGTTGGAATCCTCTGAGTGAGAGCTGCAGAAAGGTTCCACTAGAGAGTTTTGGTTACTCATTGCATTCCCAGGAGGAGGAAGTTTCAGTGTTGGAAGCAAACCTCTACTCTTAGGGGGTCTGCAGGAGGGAGGAGACAGCAATACCAAACTAAACACCCTTTTGTGTGTTCACTCCCTAAATATTTTAAGCTTGTGATATTTATTAATACTTTTATCAAGTATTTTATTTATATTATTTGTAATTATGCATCAGAACATCTGATTGTTATCCTGTCCATGTAGGACCAGGGAGAGTCCTGCACAGGAGATTCACCAGAGTGTTAGGAAGGAAACTGGGGCAAAATCAGAATCCAAAGCACGTTATTTGAGAATTTCTCACTAGCAGAGAGTGAGAACTGGCTCATTCCTACCAAAGGGGGTTGCTGGTGCAATTGGAGCTTGGTAGTGGATTCCAGCCTCTGTGGGTTCAGATCCCTGAGTTTGTCTTGGCCTGTTTCCATGCCCAGAGCTTGTTAGTGTGGAAGTGCAGCATCTGCCTGCAGTGCAGGATTAGTGTGGTGGGGCAGCAGGGAGAGCAGGAAAGCAGCACACGGTGCTGGTGACTCAGCCCTACCCAGCACAGCCTCCTCAATCCCACCTGGCTCTGGGATTGCACTGCAGCCTTGCATCTCCAAGCTGCTTCCCTTCCTGTTTTTCCTTGTTCCTACTCCAGACCCCCCCAAATCCTCCTGCTGCATCCACTAGGATGCTTCTAAAACCTGTGATGTGTTCACAGCTCCTCTTGGCCGATCTGCTTCCAGCTTGGGCTCTCCAGTTCAAGACTGCAGAATGAGCTCCCAGATCCCTGTTCCCTCTGCCTCTTCCCAGCCAGCAGGCTCTACGTTCTTGCTTCCAGGCTGCACTTACCTCATTCTGATTTGAGCTGCCCTTGCTTCCTATTTGCTTCCCCCCTCTGTTTTTGTCTGAATCCACCCCCGTTTTGTTCACACTCTGTGCAAAAGCAGCTCCTTTGCTGCTCTGCTTCAGGAATCAGCCCAAATCTGCAGTGTTCTCATGGCAACGTGCTCACTACTCATCCTCTGCTCCCTGTCTGGGACAGGCAGCCAGGTACTCCCTGCCTGGGAGAGCCAGCTAGGACCTGAGTGCCAAAATCCACAGGCAAAGGACAGCCAGAGCCCAGCCAGGGCGTTTGGAAGCAATTCCCAAGTGGAAGCTGTGCTGTGAGGAGGCTGCTCATCTTCCACAGCCTTGTTGTCTCCTACAGCAACAGGTGCACATTGTCCAGCAGTTCCTGGAGAGCTGCTGGAGCCAAGCAGGATCCAGGTTCCCCTTGGAATTCAAAAGCTGTGGCTTGGCCAATGTTACTGCAGGCCTATTGAGAGCAGTGGCTGTGTGGTGGTTCAAAGCACACAGTGGCTGCAGAGAGCTTGTTTTGCCACTCCAACAGCGCACAGTGCTCAGTTTGGGGAAGATTATCCCTGCTCCTGCAGTGGCATCTCCCTGCCAGTGCTTCTCAGCCATTCAGCCCTGATAAAAAGCCTCCTGCCTGGTGTTCTAAGCTCCTTCAGAGGTTTTATTTTCTATTACCTGACTTGGGGAGGTGAATCTCACAGGCTAAGAGGCAGCTGTGCCTTCCCTGGAATGTCCCTGCACTTTGCTGTGGCCACTTCCAAAGCTCCTGGTTATCTGAGGGCACGGAGATTTTATTATTGTTATTTTTAAACAGAGCCCTAATAGTCAAAAAGGTAAGAACTGGTAGTTTCTTTTAACAGTTTGTCCTGGTGCTGCCCAAAATGTTCTCAGCCTTGCAGAGCCTTTCCCACTGTCTAACTCAGGGTGGGGAATATTCCTGTGTGAGCTTTCCTCAGGGGAAAATCAAATCCCAGCAGCTCTGTCCTTCCCTCAAAGCCACACTGGTTCCCCCCTCCCCATCAAAAAACCCTGCAGTGCCAGGCAGGATGGACCTGGGCCACTCCAGACACCCTGTGCTCCTGGTGCCTGGGATTGCTGTGACTTGTTCCCAACGAAATGAGGCAAGCAGACACTTCCAGTCACAGATACATTTATTCTTCTATGTCTGTACAGCTGGGAGCTCAGTGCATGCGTGGGGCAGCAGTGTCAGAGACATCTCTTCTCCTGCCAGGAGGATAAATCCACTGCTGGTGCTGTATCAGGAGCCTACTTGGATGCTTACCTGTTTCCAGGCTGGGAGTGCCACCTGCACTGGAGTTAAGGGAAAAGAAACCCACAAGGAGGAGGAGAAAAAACAGAGGAACAGCTTTGAGCTTTCACATCCATCATGGTGGGAGGAGAAGCCCCAGTTCCCGTCTCTCAGCCCTCAAAACTTTGGCTTTGGGGTGCAGTGCTGCTGCCTCCTTGCAGGCTGCCTGCTGTTCCACAAGTGATCCATGATAAATCCCTGCCCCACAGTGTCATATCCCCAAAAGAAGTCTTTCCCAAAAAGTGCCAGTCTTCCCTGAGGAGGGGATGCGCAGTCCGGAGTGGGAAATTCCCGGGGTGGAGAGTGGAAAGTTGCCCAGGAGACAGCAGAGAGTGCTCTCACCTGAGCACAGAGCCCATAAGCTCTGCTCCAGAGGATTCCTTGGCAAGGACAGGGATGGTCTGTGGTAGGTGAGGACAATGAAACAGGCCACACACAACAGGCACGCTCCAGTATCCTTCCTCCCGCTGGAATCAGAGGAACTGGCAGCAGCAGTGAGCAACTGGGATGTGATGGACAAGGATGCCTTCAAATGGTGTAATCCCTCGGGTTCTGTTTCCTGAGGGTCTGCAGCACATCCTCGAGGAGAGATAGCCCCAAATCCACTTTGAAGGACAGGAAGGGGTCAGCCAGGTCGGGAAGAGTGGTGCTGTTTGGGAGACCTGCCTCCGAGGTGCCGTGCTCTGTAGCCTGGTCCTTGTGCGTTGGAGTGGCTTTGTGGTACGGAGCAGCGTCGGAAAAGGAGAGGTCAGAGTGGGAATCCGTGTGATCAATGATGTTGGGGCAGCTGGAACTGTCCAGGTACAGCCGGGGAGGCTTGGGAGGGGCTTGTGCCTTGGCCAGGTTCTGCTCACTCTGGCAGGACAGGTACTCAGACTTGTCCCTCAAGCATTCCCTCTTCTGGCTGTCTGTGTCCAGAGTGTGGCTGTTCTGGTTCAGGATGATGACTTGGTTGCCCAGTTTTTTGTGCCTCCTGAGGGAGAAGCGTCTGAAGAAGGTGGTGGATTTGATGGAGCCCCTGCGCCAAGTATCCATGCTGAGGGAAGGCAGCGAGGAGCAGGAACGCTGACTCCTCACAGATGGGATCAGCAGAGAGCCACGCAACAGGAACAACCTCTTCCTGCCCCGTTCCCGGAGCTGCAAGGGAAACAGAGAGGCTGGTAGTGCAGGAAATGCAAACTCCACGCCGTGGCAAGGAGCACTTGGCTCGTCTTGGATCTCAAAGAGTCTCCCCCTGGAGTGGAGAGGAGCGGCGGTGTGTGAGCTGAGCGAGCTCGTTAAACGTGTGCTGCGGCTCCGGGCTGGTGGGGAACAGCAGAGGCACAGTCACCATGAGAACAGATCTAATCTGGCATCTAGAACAGAAGGGCACTCGGGTGCCATGGTAACCAAGCACCTTCTGCGGAGGGGCACCGCCGGAAAAGCGCTGTGGGTGGCTGGGAACGAGACGGTGACTCAGTCCCACCGAAGGAGCCCAGGGAATACGGGAGAAGGGAGATGTAAAAAGCGACAAAGCAGGAGACAGCGTTGGGAGAACAGAGTGCAAAGGAGACTCACGCCCTGTTGGAGCAGCCCGGAGTCCAGGAGAGGAGAAGCTGCTGGAGCACTCAGAGAACTGGGCCTGCCACTCTCACCAGGATGAAGCATCAGCCAGGAGTCCAGGAATTCAGCCAGGTTGGACCCAGAATGCCAAAACTCCGCAGCGCTGCCACTGCCGTCCCTTCATGTGCCACCCGTCGCTGCTTCAGCGGCTCCCTGCGTGGATGTGTTTGTTTTGAGCCAAGCCCTTGCTGAGTCAGCCACGTCAGAAAATGGGTTTTACTCCATTGGTAATTGCCAGGATTGCAGGAAGTAGGTGTGTGGAGTGGCAGAGCCTCAGCCCACGCTCAGGCAGCCGGGAGCACGTGCTGGGAGCCCACCTGGATCAGGCTGTTCTTCCTCCCGCCACTCCGAGGGCTCCTCGTGTCAGCACAGCTCCCAAACCAAGCTGCAAATAATCTCCTGGCTGTTCTAAATTTCAGTCCCAGCGTGAGGTGGGGCTTCAGGTTTGTGTGGGTGATTCATCTGCATGAGTCTGAGGCAGCTTCTTCCATCCAGCCCAGCAAATTCCTGGGGTTGGTGGATGGGACTTGGAAGGATCCTGGCTGAGGGCTGATACCATCGGTGCTTTCTCAGACACTGCTGCTGCCAGTACCCAAAGGTCATTTTTCTCAGGTGGCTCCTAAGACACCAATTAAACTCCTTAATTTTCCTCTTGATGTTCCTTATCTGTTGTGGGCTTTCATTGTGTCCTCGAAGCCGGAGGAACCACTTTGCTGGCAGGGATAAGGAATTGCATTCACCCATGTTTCCATGCAGAGACTTATTTAGGCATTCTATTGCCTTTGTATCCCTTCTGCTTCCTAAGAAATCCTTCAGTGTCTGGAGAAGCTATGGCTGCCCCATCCCTGGAAGTGTTCCAAACCAGGCTGGAGCAGCCTGGGCTAGTGGAAAGAGTCCCTGCCCATGGCACGAGGTTGGAACCAGATGATGTTTAAGATCCCTTCCACCCAAACCATTCTGGGATTCCGTGATTCTCTGTGATCACCACTTAACCTGCTTCCTAGAAAAATGAATATGAAGGGCTTTTTTTTTTTTCCATTCACCTGCTGTCAAGACACTCTTATTTCCACCTGAACTGTCAAGGAACGAGCTGGATGTTTCCAAGCCTTGCAGTGCTTTCATACATCCAAAATAGCACGGCCACCTACTAGTGTGGAATGGCTTTGGAAGCAGCGCCAAAGCACCGGAGCAGCTGTCATCTGCTGCCCACGTTCATTAGGCAGAGTCTGCAATCAACTGCCTTGACGTGACAGTTGCTGCCACACACAGCAGGGAGGCTCCAGGAGCTTTGGAAAACTGTTGCATTCCTGTGTCAGGTTTGGGAACATCCCTAGTGGATTTCTTTCTGCAGCCACTTAGAATCATGGAATTGTTTGTGGTGGAAAAGACTTCTAAGGGCACTGATTGCAGCTGTTAGAATCCTGGAGTGGTTTGGGTGGGAAGGGACCTTAAAGCCCATCCAGTTCTACCCCAGGGCAGGGACACCTTCAGTTATCCCAGGTTGCTCCAAGCCCCATCCAACCTGGCCTGGAACCCTTCCAGGCATGGGACAGCCACAGCTTCTCTGGGCACCCTGTGCCAAGGCCTCAGCATTGTGAGACAGTTGGAAGTTAGCCACTTCCATGACTAATCCACAAAGGTTTGATTTTTTTTTTTTTATGGCATTAGCCTTTATAACAGGTGAAGTGTACGCTGGACTTCGGGCACCAACGTTGTAGGTGCAGGGTTTGGATCTTGTCATCCACAATAATGCCCCATCCAGCCTCATGGAATGCTGGCTCCGTGTCTGTCCCGCTTTCCTCATCAACCACACTTACTGCTGGTTATTTTTAATAATAATTTTCATAATAATTCCTGCTTATTTCCTGTAGTCAGGCAGCTTTCACTCACCTCACCCGATTTCTGTGGGATCAAACCACTTCTTGCTGGGAACACTGATGTTGTGAGGGGGATTTGGGGAAGGTCTGGGAGTCTGTGCTGTCCCTCATGGGTTTGTTTGTGTGTGTTTGCTGCTCTTTCCTAGGCATCAGTGGTGTCAGAGCGGGACTACGAGAGCCTGGTGATGATGAGGATGCGCCAGGCAGCCGAGAGGCAGCAGCTCATCCAGCAGCTCCAGCGGGAAGAAGAGGAGGAGAAGTCCCACACTTAGCACGAGGATATGGATTCTCCTCACCCCTCCATCCCCTCCAGAGCTGTTTCTTAATTTAAGTCAATAAACCTCCTTTTTTTAAAAGGTGTTGTGGAAATAAAAACTCCCAGGGACTGCGCCCTTATCCCTGTGCAGGTTTGGAGAAGGAATGGTTCCCTGAGGTTCACAGAGTGAAGGTGTTACCCTGTCAGTGTGTGTGCCCAGAGCACTGCCCCATCCCATGGGACAAGGTGTGAGAGGTGCCATGAGAGCACCAAACCTTGGAGCTTTCAATTCTTGGGAGCCATGCATTCAGAGGAATTCAGCAACAGCTTTAAACAACCCACAGAAGGACATTGGTCTCTGGAGCAATGTTTTATTGGTGTTACCCCCACAGCAGGATAGTCCCAAACATTCCAGCAGTGTTGGGATTAGAGCCTGCACCTGGAACAGTCACCCAACCTCTCTGTGTTATTTTGGGAATCCTGTGTTAGGCTTGGATGGCAGTCTGGGATCTGGAAGTTTGATGCTGCTGCTGAGGGAAGGGATTCTCTGAGCACTGGGAGTAGCTTTAGTGGCTCCCCCTTGGATTTCAGGGATGAGATGGGATGGTGTCCATGCTTGGTGTCCTTCCCTAACCTCCTGGCCCAGGAGAAGGCACAGAGCTCTCCAGGGCAGCCTGAGGAGGAGGCAAACAGGGCTGATGTTACTGAGCTTCCTCCAGGGCATGCTGAATACATGATTAAAATATGAAAAGCTGGAATTTGCCAGCCTGCCATCCTGCTGAAGGCAGAGCTGGAGCCATCTGTTCCCTCTGCCTGATTCTGGGCATACCTTCCTTCCCCTGCTCTTGGGAAATGGAACAGGGATGGCAAAATTCCACTGGGTCCAGCTTTGCCTTTGTGCCGTTCCTCCCCCTGCCCGAGCACCTGGAGTCTGGGACAGGAAGGAACTAAGGGGGGAAATTTGCCACCAGTCCTCCAAGATGATCTCCAGCAGGATGTTGTCCAGGTGGAAGGCAGGATTGTCCCTGGCTATTCCCTGTGGAGGCACCAGACCAGGGTCTGGCCCACGCCGGTCATGCTGACCACGCGGTAGCCGAGGCTCTCCAGCTTGTCCAGGACCACGCGTGGAGCATCATTCACGTAGTACTCACAGCTGCATCCAGGAAAAATGGGAATAAGGTGAGCTGGGGGAGGAAGAGATGGCAATTTCCTGGTGGGAGGAAGTGAGCCTGCCTTGCTCCTGATCCCTGTAAGACCAGCGGCCACACCTGGCACAGGCATGTGTGACACAGGGCCTTGGTTAACCCCAGGGGAAGGCACAGCCCAGGGTGCCAAACCACGGGAATCCTGTCCAGGAGGGAAGGATCAGGTTGAAAGGGAATGTGGCTCAGGGGCTGGTATCCAGAGCCATGTGCTACTTGATAGCTGGGCTGGCACTGCAGCAGATGGTTCACAGGTAAACACAGTGAGCGTGTTTTTAATGTGGGAATTCATGGAGGAGGAGAGGAATGATTCAGGTGCTTCTAAGGAATGAAATCCCAATGTTCTGCCTATGTCAGAGTGTAGGGATGGGTGGGTTTGAGAGACTGTTGGAATTTGGGGATTGGAACAAGGTGCTGCTTTCAGCCAGGTGGGAAACCTTTGGAAAGCCAGTAGTCATCCATCCTGCATGGAAGTGGAGCCCAGGCTCCTCTGTTCCAGCAGGGATCCTTGTCCAGCTCTGATTCCCCATTGGTTTGTGCTGCTCCATGCTTGGAGCAGAGGCTGTCCCACATTCCTACCCCTCAATCCCAGAAGCTCGAGGGTGACACTGCTCCCCAGTGAAGGGACCAGGCACAGGCTGGGCTGAGTTGGGTGGGGACAGCCGAGCTGAGCTGGCCTGTGGGACCTTTGGCACTGGATGTGCCAGCCTCTCCTTTGGCACGACTTCTGGGATAAGGCCCAGAGCAGCTCAGCTGGAGCTGACTTGCAGTGCTGGATAAGCAGATAATGATGGGCTGCAGGATCACTGGGGATCCTGTTTGGGCACCTGAACAAAGCCTCTCCTGCTTTTCCTACTAATAATGATTAAAAAAAAAGATCCAAAAGCCTTTCCACTGCTCCTGCTTGGATTTTGGAGCTGTGCTGGAGCTGGGAGTGCTTTAAAGCACAAAATAACCTGAGATGTGAGAGATTTTCCAGTTTCTCAAGACAGACTGTACTTGGCTGTAATTATAGATGTGGTGTAAAGATAATGTGCATTATTATAAATGTCTTTGAAGTCTGTTCTTTCTCCAGGAGGGTTGCCACATACCCTTCAGATTCACAGTGGGAGCTGGTAAATATTACTCCCATTATTCGGAGGAAGTAGCAGAGGCAGGGATTTGCAGAAACCTAAAAAATGGAGTAGTTGAGCTAAAAGCAGGAGGGAAGAGTTCCCAGGGCTTTACCCCAGCTGTTTGTTGAGGGAAATGAGGATTGCAGGCTGTTGGGTATCGGATATGCTGCCGTCTCTGTGTGCATCCAGTCGGGATGGAGGGGCTGGGATACCTGCAAAGCCTTTTCTTCCAGGTAAACCCCACCCCACCCCTTGCCCCCCACCTGGCTGCCCCAAGGGCTCTGACCCTGAGTGAAAGGGCAGGGACCACATCCCTGCTCCCCACACTTTGTGGGACTTAATGAGGGGCTGTGTGTCTGTGCAAAGCTGCAGAACAGGATCCGTGCGCTCCTTCATTACAGGGATTTCAGCTTCACCTCTACATCCCATTTTCCCAGCAGGTCTGTGCTGCTCAGGCTTTTCCTTCAGGCTCCCTACAAGGTCATGGCTAAAGTTTTGAGGCCCGAGGTGCTACAGGAAGGGGGTTTGCAGCATCCATAGCCAGGATCTGCTCATGAAGGAACTGGGGATGGAAAATCCTGCTTGGCCACAGTGGAGATCCTGGAGCTCCCAGCTCTGGTTGGGATTCTGGAGGAGGCAGCAGGGCTTGCCCCACTGGCACGTGGCTGTGCTCCCGGGGGTGCCAGCAGCCACATTCCAGCCAGGGGACTTTCCCCACTGCCTGTTGCTCAGGCACACACCGGGAGGACGTGCTGTGCTGCAGGGATGTGCTGCGGGGACACAGCGGAGCTCCCAGCTGTGACACAGGCCATGCAGGTGAGGCAAGAGGAGCTCAAAACGCTCCGGCCCACAGGGAGGGGAGAAAGGTGGTGAATCCACCAGGGAGATCCCATAGGAAGCTCCTCTCCCTTCCCCAAAACAAGCACAACGTGGTGCTTCTGTTCCTTACAGTGCTGCGGCTCCCCCAGCTGCTGGGGCAGGCACTACAGAGGCTTTTATGTCTTTGCCTTCCCTTTCCCCCTGAATCCCAGGGATCCTTGCCCAAATCTCTCAGGATCCAGTTCCTTCTTGGAGCCTGTCGTGTTTCTCCCCGCTCTGTCTCCCATCCCGTTGCGTAACTCCGGGCTCAGCACGGCGGGTGGCAGCACGACGCTGGTGCTGCTGCCAATCTCTGCTCACCCACGGGCTTGGGAATAGCAGCTACAGACACGGATCAGCCCGGCAAACCCCCCAGGAGTTCAGCTGGGATGATGGGGGGCTCTCAATACTTATGTTTTATCTCCTTACTATTAAAATTTCCCACCCCACTCAGATTTTTAAAGCTGCAGCAGCCGAGGATCCAGCCCTTGCTGTTGGCTAGACTGGTGCTGAGTAGTAGGAGGGTTTTCCCAGCTCCATGGATGGAAGCTTGGGAACATTTGGGATGAGATGTGCCTTCTGTCTTTATGCCTCCTCCTCCTCCTCCTTTTCCTCCTTCTACTACTCCACACCACGACACATGGGACACAGCAGGGATCGGGCTGCTCCTCTCTGTCAAGTTCTTTTGCATTTGGGGTTTGTTTTGCTTTGCCACTGTTTTGTTTTTGTTTTCTTTTTCCTCCAGGGAAAAGCAAGAAGTGGGTGAGATAAAAAAAGAGAAAAAGGTGGGTCAAACCATGAGGAAGTCACATCTCTGAGTGGCACCTGGCCAAAGGCTGGGGTCAAACTCGGTGTGGGCAGAGGTGGGGACATGGAGAAGTGTCAAATATCCATGGCTTGGGAACATGCCAGTGGAGGAGTTGGGACAACACAATGGGAACAACAAATATCAGGGACAACAAATGGGAAGCAGCTCCAACCCCAAGGCTTGGCTGCCCATGGAAAACATTTGGGAGCTGGCTCAGGTGAAACCTCGAGCTGTACTGGAGAGCAGGATGGGATGGACAGACAGGGAGGGACAGGATGAACAGAACTGGGTGAGCATTCCGGGTGTCTCAGCACCAAGAACAGGCAGAGCAAGACAGGGATGGCACTGAGAGAGGGAAAGGGGAGTCAGGTGCTAAAACAGGGTCAGAGCAAGGGAAAGGAAAGAACCAATATTAGACAGCATTTCCTCATTAACAGGACACATGCAAGTCCCAGGGTTAACTGTACAGCTGGAAGATGCTGTGAGGAATTCCAGGAGTGAAAATGTTCTGTGTTTCTTGAGAAAATAAAGAGAGGAGGACTTACAAGTTGTTCCCCAGCGTGTTCCTCTTTGTGGCCCCCAGGATACTCATCAGGTGGGGATCTGAGTGCTCGTCACCCACCATGGTGGGCCCAACCTCCTGTGGGACAGGCACAGAGTGGTGAGTGACACGTGGTGTCACAGCTGGCCCCTGTTCCTAGCACAGCCCCAGGGAGAGCCCTTAAGGAAGGGAATTGCCATCAGCCCATCCAGGGAGGGGCCCTCAATCCCTGCCACTGCCAGGAAGGTGCAGTTGCTCACCCAAGCAAGGCCAGGACAGGAAGTTTCCAGCCTCAGCTCGATGCCAAGGTTCACGCTGGAAATGTTTGCTTTGCCCCTTTACCAAGAGCAGAGTTTCCAAAGTCTCTGGAGGGCAGACTGAGCCCTGCTGCTCCAGGCTGTTCCCTCCAGTGCCATAATCCATTTGCCCCTTCCTGTACCTCGTCCATAACCACTCAATCAATTTGTACGATCCCAAATGCCACTGCCAGGAGATGCTTTGGTGCTGCAGCATCCCCACACATCCCCATTCCTAATCCACTGCTGCTTCCTTTGGGACATCGCCAGTGTCAGCAGTAGCAGTGTCCATCACAACCCCCTCCCTTTACTCATGTGCTATTTTCACTGTCCCTGCTTCCTGCTCCAAACCACACCGGCAGATCCAGGCTTCGGGAGGGGCGATTGTCAGGAAAAGGGAAAGCCCAGATAAACACACAGCTGTGGGCTCCTACAGAGTCCTGCGGGATGTGGGTGCTGCCAGTGCTGGGGGAGGAACGTTTGCTTTGTGGCTTTATCTGATAGTGACAGCCAGCAATCCCACCAGTGCCCCTGGACGGTGATCCCAGCCAGAGATCCCAACCACTGCCCGGCTCCTGCCCACTCCCTGGGCCGCGTTTTCCACCCTGGAATGGCTGTTTGGGGACGAGGGAAAACCAACTGCGAGGACAAGTGGAGCCGTCCTTTGGCGTTCGTGGGATCCCGCCGCAAGTTTCCCAAGTGCTGTTTGGGACAGGAGGGTTTGGGGACAGCAGAGCCGGGGTGGGGGCACCGGGGGCTCTCACGGAGTTGTGACACCGCACACCAGCCGCTGGGGCACAGCCTGGCCGTGCTGGGGGTCCCCCAAACCTGCATCACCCCCCAGCAGCAGCAGGGTCAGCCCATCCCGGGATCGCAGCGGAGGCACCGGTGACGGTCCCACCGCTCGCCACGGTCGGTCCCTGCCCTTCTCCCGGAATTCCCCACCCCCGGGGGTCCCGCCGGGACTCACCAGGCGGATTTGGGTGCTAATGAGCACGTACGGCATCTCCGCTCCGCCGCTCCCGCCGCCGCTCCTGGGGGACCGTGCCCGGGGCCGCCCCCGGTCCCGCCCCGCCACCACCGCCCCCGGGCAGTGCGGGGGGAAAAGGCTCCCAAAAAGGGGTCGAGGGCCCTGCCGGGGCTGGGGAGCGGGGGGCACCCGGGGGGCTCCGACAGATCCCTCGGGATGTTGGTGCCGCCGTCCCAACAAGGGTGAAGGGCTGGAAGGTGACGGGGACAGGACGTGATGAGCAGGGAAAGGATGGAGCAGGAGGTGATGGACTGGGAGAAAAAGGACAGAGGATGGTGAGCAGGGAAAGGATGGAGCAGGAGATGAGATGCAGCGACGTGGAGGACAGGGAAATGTAGGACAGGAGATGATGAGCTGGGAGGCAATGAACGAGGAGATGATGGATAAGGGAGACGAAGAAAACGGAAATTAATAGCAGGGAGATAAAGGATCAGGAAATAACAGCAGGAGGATGAGGACTGGGAGATGATGGAGCAGGAGCCAGGCAGGTGGAGAGCCACGGGCCCTGCAGAGTGTTCCCACTCCCACCCCACAGTCTGACCAAATCTTCCCCTGAAGCAGAATGTTCAGCATTACCAACTTTTTTTTGGGAATATCTTGTTTTTCTACTGGCCGTTATTATCTGGGAACACAGGGGGTTTAAATCCCTTCAAAATTTGAGAAGTCCCATTTCAAGGGACTGGGACAGGCAGGGGTGCTGCACATATCCACTATTATTAATGTGCTATTAATTGTTATTTTTGACATTGTCATTCACCTCTTGGTTTGGTTTGGTGAGATACAAGAAACCCCCGAGGCTGATGGTCTCCTCTTCCTACAGCATGTCCTACACATCCCAAAATGTCCCTTTGGATTCTCTGTGGGATACCTCCCCCCACGGGTTAAACATCAGCTTGTTTTGATCATTCCCCTCCTCAGCAGAGCCTCCTCCCCAAGTCCTGGAACAGCTGGAATGTTTGCTCATTGCTTTCCTGTCCCAGTGCAAACCTGTTGCCCAATGAACCAAGGGCACATTTCACCCAGCTGGGTTGGATTTTGACAGAATTCCAATAATCCATGACCCCTTTGGACCTCCGTTGGGCAGAGGTGGTTTGTGTGTGGTCTGTGGTTATGCAGGGAATAATATGGATATGAAATCCAGACCTTTCGATAAAATAAAGGAAAACTAGCCAGGGTTCTGGCAGCCTGCCCAGCTCCAGGTCTGGCTCTTATGTGGCTCTTTCCTGGGGAAAAAAGATAGTAAGGAAAAAAGAGGGAAATGAAAGCAGGGCTATACATAACATTTTAATATTGAATTTCTTGAGGAGATACCGAAATCTGGGAGGCAGCTGGAGCGCTGATGGATCTCATCCATCATCCCAAAGCATCTCTGGCTCCGAGCTGGCTGCTCCCACCTCTCCTTGGACTGGGCTGGCTCGGAATTGCTCACAGTAATTCAGATAAAGGGAAGCAGAAGGTTCTGCTTGGGTTTGGCTCAGCCCAAATCCTGCTGTCACCCAAACCCCCAGGAGCGGGGAGTGCACAAAGGTCTTGGTTTTTCCTCTCCTGACTGCTACTTTTTCCTAAGGAATCCTTTGGCTCTTCTAGAAAAAGAATTCTGGGATAAAGACGATCTTCCTGGGGGGCTCCCACCAGGAATGTAACCACCCACCACCTTTCCTGTAGAAGGGAGAATTCCAACCCCAAATGCTTGGGCTATTTGTTTGGCCATTCCTGTCTCCTTTGCCTATTCCACGTGAAATCCATCATCTCATCCCAAAACCCGGCGGCTCTGTGCCCACAATCCCACAAACCCTGTGCCCAGCTCCTTTGGGCATCCCAAATCCCCGTTTATTTTGGGGGGGGGCACGTCACAGAGCGCCGGGCTGTGCGGGGACACCCGGCCTGTCCCCTCCGCAAGGCGCTGTCACCACGACGGGACAGGCGCCGAGGTGACAGCAGCAGGTGCGGAGCGGCGGCCTTGGAGGGTTTTTCCCGGGACACTCGGCGGACCCAGCGCCTGGGGGCGGGCGGTGACAGCTGCGGAGGGTGACACAGCTACAGCGCCAGCTCCGCGTCCCCGTCCATGTCCGACTGCCCTCACACGCCGTGGGCGTGGCCTCGCCGCCCCGCGCACGGTGACGTCACACGCCCATACACCACCCATTCGCCCTCCCATTGTCGCGTCTCAGTGACGTCATCACACCGCGCCGCGGGCCGTGCCGCGCCGCGCCGCGCGCCCGGAGCAGCCATGGCGGTGCCGGTGGTGGAACCGGCCCGGGCCGGGA
>VXBI01001403.1:24222-72957 GCA_013397375.1 Toxostoma redivivum | reverse complement strand
CCCCTCCACTGTTCCTTTGTGGCTTCATTTCTCCCCTTCAGAGTCGGGATTGAAATCACAAGAGATGAAGTTTTGTGTTTATTGATTGTTATCTACAGCACTTCTAGCTAACAAGCCAAAAGTGAAAAAATGGAGCACTGTCTTACTTGTTACAAGGGCTTTTAAGGCCTAATTGTCCAGTTAAAAACTAACAGCTAAATTATTTTTCCTTTTGACCCAATGACCAAACACCCGTGACCCACAGCGTGGCATTTTCTATCCAATTAAAAAATGCTACCTATACCCAAGGGGAAGAAAAACAAGAAGGAAGAAAAACCAACACTCCAAAACCTCCATCTTGTCCCAAACATATTACAATATTCTAAAACCCCAAATTCCAAACCCTTCACCATGTGATGTTACACCTTCTATTCAAGCTACACACCAGTGATTGTAGTTCCATCATTCAATTTTGGGAGCCTTCTCCAAGGCCTCAAGTCAAAAGCAGAGTTCTTTTGGGGGTCAGTGCCTGGCAGCACAGAAAGTTCAAAACTCTCAGGGTTCCAACACTCCACCTGCTAGCAGGTTTTATTTATTGGTTTTCCCCAGAATCTGGTTTTTAGGGGGGTGGGAAGCAACGCTTGAAATAAATTTTTTGTGTTTGAAAATTGAGCTTTCTGAAAGAGGCTAAACAGACTGAGACCTACTTAGAGCTGGGAAAAGTGTTTCTCAAACCTGTCATCCATTTCTCTGTGATACTGAAATAAATCATAAAATAAATACAAAATAAACAAGCTTTGGCTGTAGCACTCTGGATTTTTTTTTGTTGCCAGCACATGCAGATCTAAAAATAATACCTATTTTTAAATTTGCTTAAGGGATCCACTTTAATTTAATTCCCTCATTCTTCTTTACCACCTCAAAGGTGTCTACAAGGTTTTAGGTGAATCAGAATAGAACAAAAATGATCTTTAGTACAGTTAAGATGTGCAACAAAAGATACTAATCTAAATAATTTCAGTCTTGTTTATTATGCACTTAACTAAATAGAGTTAGTTAATACTGTAGCTAATATAATTATTCTTTTTATAATATATATAAATATAATTAATAACATAATATATATAATTATATATAATTACTCCACTGGGAATTAGTGGAGCCATTTAAACATGGAATTCTAAGTTTAGTATTGTCCTTTTAGCCATCAATAAGAGCTTAGTTTTCAGCTTTTTAAACCTGCCAGAGGGTAAAATTGTGTATGGGATGTTTTCAAGCCAAATGCATTATCAAATTAACAAATAAATTACTTTTATGCTATTCTGTTACTCTGACAGCCTCAGAGAAAGAAATTGGGAGAGAAAACAATTTCTTACCTCTTGACTACTTTTTTTGTTCCAGGGAAGGAAGAGCTGGAACTTGCCTTGCAGAAATGGGATCAAAGTGCTGAGTGCCACCAGTGGTGAGTTTTCACTTTTTACTTCTTGCTTTTAAGCAAGACTGGAGGTTTTTGTGAATTAAAGAAATAATAAATACAAATCCCCCACAAACTTACTTGCTGTTACTTGCACTGTTCCACACTGGTGGTGTTTTTCCATAAAAAGCCATTTTTAACAGCTTTGCTTGCTTGGTGTAGGGAATTGACAGACAGTAGGTTTGGTTGTGGTGGTAGGAATAAATTTGGGGCATTTCACATCAATTTAATTATGAATTTCTCTCTGAAGAGTTCTGTAGGAAAAGCTCTCAAGTGGAGCTGCTTTTGAGGCAAGAGGGGATGTGTTTGACTCCATCAGCCAAGGCTGTGAGTGTGGGCTTGGTGCTGTGCCAAATTCCCTATTTTCCACTTAATTCTGGAGGAAGGAGATCCATCACTCTTACTTTTAGAGTCTCCTGGAAGTGTTTTCTGGCACTGCTCTCATCACCCTGCAAGGCCTTGGCTTGGAAATGAGGGGACACAGCAGCACGTGGCTCTTTTTTATTTAAACAAAGATATTTTATGTGTTTGTTCCGTGCTAAAAGAAGAGATGATCTGCAGTTCAGCCAACCAACATTTCTGCACAGGGTTTGAGGAAGGAGGCAGGAGCCTGCAGCCTGGATGAGCAGGCTGTGCTTCCAGCTCATCTGTGCAATTTTTAAATGTCCTTTATAAAAATGGCTCCAAAAGAGAGTTTGTGGGGTGGCACAGATGTTTGTGGAGATAAGGGAACGTGCTTTTCTGTTAATCTGGTGAATTCCTCCCTGATTGGTGTTTGTCAGCAGTTGCTCTGAAAGACTGACAACACTTAAATTAGAATAAAAAGGATTTTTTTTCTTCTTTCATGAAAATTATTGGGAAAAGAGGTTACTAAATATCTTAACCAAACAAGATCTGTGCTCTTGCAGTGAGTAAATTTGCTTGAAGCCTTATTTTGAGCTGAATAAATGACTTTATCATCTTAAACTGTATTTCACCTGTTGGTAATGAATTACTGCTCTCAATTAAAGCTTTGATAGGGAATTTGGGAGCAGGAAAAGCTCCAGCAGATCATGGTGCTGGGCTCTGTTTGCTGGCAAAACATCTTTGAATGAATGGGGTTTAGTTGCCGGGGATGAATCTTAAAATTCATATTTTACAAAGCCAGGTTCTACTCCAGTGCCCAAATATTGATTTTTGCCTTGGAATTCCAAGTCTGGGACAGTTCTTGGCCCCTCAGACCCCTTTCCCAAAAAGGGATAAAGCTCCTTCCTGCTACATCTTACTTCCAATTCTGCAGGGCAGCTGGAGAAAGGAAACAGCAGAGCAGCCTGTGGGAGGCGTGGGATTTCTTGGGAATGAATATGTAACTCTCTTTATCAGCACACAAATTGCTATTTTCCCCCATGAATAGAACAGGAAATTATTCCCTTCCCAGCTCTGAAGTGGTCACAAGCTGGCTTAATTGCAGTCTTTCCTTATGCTAATTGAATTTACCCCCAGGAGAAGAAACAGGGTGAATTTGGGGTGAATTTGATGCCCCAGCTCTTGGGAGAAGTGATCCGAGAATGTTGTTCACATTTATTTAAATTGCAGTTTTATTCTATCATATTTCTCTCCAGTGACTAATTCCCTTGCTGAAGACTCTAATCCTTTGTTATCTTCTGTCACAGGGGAATAATTTATTATGTCTCACCATCCATGTTGTTTTTCCAATATTCTTCTCCCTTTCCCTTATAGTTTTCCAGACAAAAGTGGAAGAATTCAGTGCAGGACACAAGCTGTGGGAGTGGCATGGCTTTGTGCTGGTGTGATGGCCCTTTGCATTCTTTCTTCTACACACAGCAGTCAACATCATCTTTCTCTTTCCCACTGCATCCAAAATGGCCACTTCAATAGAAATATTCCCAGTTATTTTGCAGCCTGTCCACCCAGGCTGTGTGAAGCCTGATGGTGCAGGTCTCCTGGCTTTTTTTTTTTTCCTCTGTGTGTGCATCATTTCACGTTGATTTTCTCTTAAAAGTTTGTGGATTCCTTCAGATGAAACTGTGCTGGTTTTTGGTGCTTATTCATTGTCCTTTGTGCTCATTATTTCCTCCTGCTGCCCACATCATTCCCAGTGAGGAAGACAAGAGGTATTTTGCCTACAGTTTTCCTTGCAAGGAAAGCTTTCTCCCCTCAGTGCCTCGTTGTTGTTCAGTCATCACTGACATTTTAAAGGAACGAAGGAAGAAAATAGCTGGGGAGGAGAAGGATTTCTGCTGGGGAATCAGTGCTGGCTCCTTTTGGGGTTGGATGGCTGGAAGGATTTGGCAGCAGGGGGAAAAGTGGTTTCTCAGGAGTGACAGGGAGAGCAGTCAGTGTCTGGCCTGGCTTTGGGATCTGCCCAAGCACAAAGGAGAGGTTTTCACAGCTCTGTTGTGTCTGTGGAGTGGGGACAAAGCTCTGCTTGTAGTCACTGCAGTTGGAAGGCAGCCGGTCCCAAGGGAGCCATCTCCGGGCAGGGTGGAGCTGGAATTTGGTCAGGGCTGCACAGACAGGGCAGCCTTGTGCAGAGGGACTGATCTCTGCCCCTGCTGCCCTCGGGAAGTTCCCTTGGGAAGGGTGGCAGTTGTGTTAAGTGGGTGTTAAATGCATTTAGTGCCTTAAGAATGGGAAGTGAGGGATGTACAGGGAATGATCTTAGAGCCTCTCTGCTCCTTACAATTACCTGATTCTTACCTTGGATTTAGACACCAGAGTCATTCTCTGCTTTGATTGTCAAAGATCCCTGAGCAGGTAGAATTTTTTTTGTCCATTTAAACTGATCTCTTTGTAAGCTGATTTCAGCTCTTGAGTAGGACAGAGCAAGTTCCTAAGTCTGTTCTTGCTTTTAGGGATGCATGGATGGATGGATGAGCATCAGTGGTTGCACAGACCTTTCAGAAAGGAATCAGGAAACAACTGTGGCCTTTTAGAATTCCCAGCCCATTCCAGTACAACTGTAAGCACAGGCAGCAGCTTTAGGGATTAGGAAAGGAGAGAGAGCTGTGGATTTGCCTTGGCTTCCATTCCTCTTGCTAAAAGTAATACTGGAAGTGCAACCAGAGGGATTTCAGAGAAACCTGAGGATAATGGTGCAGGTGCTGTGCCAGGAGCTGTAGTTTGAGTTGGACATTCTGCTCTGGAAATGAAGCACTGCCTGCTGAAGGCCATCGTTGGGGAAGGAATAATTGGAGTTACCCTGTGTGCTATGGAGAAGTGGGATTGGGTTGGATGAGTCTCCAGAATGTGCCCTTTCTCCTGGAGATTCTGCCAGTTTGGTGGAACATCCTGATCACCAGCCCTGCTCAGTTCTGTGGGTACATCTGGCTGTCCGTGGGCAGATCTGGAATTTTGAAAAGTCACAGCATTCCGGATATGCCTGCGAGATGACTTTAATTTAACACCTGGCACTGCTTCAGGATTTAACTGTGGGTGCATCACTGCCCAGGTCTGGCCAATTCTGGATTTATGAGCTGAGCATTTTGTGTTCTGCTGGCAGATTAAAGAGAGAATTTGCTGTCAGTGTGATATGGGGCAGGAGCAACTCTAGGGAATAGGTGTTAGGAGATAGTTCAGAATGTAGTGGAGGGAAAATAACATGGAATTAGAGCTGTCTGAATGCACCCCCTGGAAGGTGAATTCAGAAATGTGAACATCCAGAATACAGGAGCTCTCCCATATGGATGTTTGTGGGCTGTAAGGAAGGGGGAACATCAGCCTTCCCCACTCTTTCCTTCCATCTTGTCTCTCCTTGGAAGAGCCAAAGCTTTTTTGTCCAACCTCTTCAGGATCAGCTGGTCATGAATTTCAGGTTGGATTTCAGGAATTCTGCTGTCTCTCCCAAAGTAATTCCCAAAGACTACTTTAAATTTTGATTGTTGCAATCTAAATACCTGCCTGCTAATTCCCTGTCCCCTCACTCAAGTGCAGGGACTCACATACATCTACCCAGTGGACAGAAAGGTGAAAAACTGGGAATGCTCATAAAATATTGGGAAAACTATCTTTGGGGTGGTTAAAAGAGCTAAGAGCTGTGTTTGGGCCAGCAGAGCACCCTGACTGTGGAGGGGGCAGCTCTGTATTCCATGGCAGAGTCCTGCTTCCAGGGAAATCAGAGTGCAGAACCCAAAAAGTCCTTCACAGTCCTGAGCCTGGGCATTCAAGCTGGAAGATCAGGCTCTCTCAGCTGGGGGTTCCTGCTTCCACAGAGTTTATTTTCTAATAAATGGAATCCTGAGCTGAGATTCCTATGGGCACTGTTGTGTCAACACCTTAATGAGGCTGCTAATTAATGAAGGGATATCCTAAGGAAAGCTCTGGATGGATCTGAGCAGTAATGCATAGGGCACCCACTGGTTACAGGGGATGAAAATCCCCAAAATCATTATTTTTAATCTCTCCTGGTCCTGCTCAGCCCTGCTCCACAGTGCCTCTGGTGATGCTCATCCCATCGAATGAGCTGGAATAAATGACTCCATCCTGCCAAGCTGAGCAAGCAGGGCAGAGAACAGCACAAAGCAGAGCCCAAAATCCCACAAGTGCAGAGTTGTGGGTGTGAAAATCCCCAACAGCCCAGTGCTCCTGAACCTGGGATCAGCAAAGCTGCGTTGGGAAGAATCATCTTTCCTGGGAGTACAGTGACAAACCAGATCCCACATGTATTTTTTTAGTTTATTTCATGGCACCAGAATAGGGCTGAAATTTAATTTACTGCTGCTTTTATGGCTTTTTCATCAACATTTCACCAGGCTCTTAAAAAAACCCCTGGAATTTACATTTGACATGAAACAGCTGTGTGATTTATTGTCTAGGAATATTTTATCTCATTACCTTAGAAAATAAGCTTTTTATTGGCTTGTATTTCTCAACCCCTGTCATGCTGTGGTTGGGGATGTTTTGTCCAGGCTGGTGTTTGTTGGGAAATAAACTGGAGAAAATCCTAAAAACATTTACTCCATCATCTGCCCACAACAGAGTGGGGTAGTGGAGCCCCAGCAGCAGGAAAAGATTTTTTTTTTCCAGCTGGCAGGAGAAGATTTTTGTCCCATAACACACTGATCTGATAACCCTTGCCATTACCATGAAAAATAAGAACTTTAGAGCTGATCTAGAGCTTTTCCACAAGACAGTTAACAAATTAAAGGAAGAGGTTTAAGGCAAAATGCTAAATTGTTCAGGAAACACAACCTTGTGCTGTAACTTACACACTGGAAGTGGAGCAGTGAGATGTGAGGGGATTTTTGGGATTTTGTGACTCTGAGGAAAGTGTAATTGGAGATTTAAAGGTCTCCTGACAGATCCCTGCACATGAGCTGTGGTTTAATCATCCCAAAGGATGCTTTGGGATATTGATGTCAGTATCTGTTGCAGCACTGGGGTGTGGGTGTAGGAAAGGGGATTTATATTTGCATCTTTCTGCTTTCCCACTTAATTTTTTGCAAGAATGAGCCATGTTACTTATTTCTGTCTGTTCCATCTGATATTTTTTGAGCCAAACTCGAAGGGATGGAAATGAGCTCTGGGAGCTCTCCATCCAAGCAGGATAAGAGAGGCCAAAGTTCCATCTGCATGTTCTGCCCCACCTGAGAGCTCTCTGAGCTGTTGTTTCTTGGGAAGTGCTGCAGGGAGGGAGGTTTTGAACCCCTGTGGTGCAGGGAGGTGAGGTGGGAGGGCACAAACCCACAGGGAATTCATCTCCAATGTCACAGCTCTGCAAAAACTGCTTTTGCTGGACTGAGGCTCACAACTCACAGCCTCTTACTGGGCAAAACTAAACGGCTTTGCTGTTTCAACACTGACCATGTGTCATTCTGTTTCCCAGCTGCAGGATGTAGGTAGGTTTTCCAAGTATTTCCCTGGAAGTAGAAGCCTGTGTGCTGCTGTGTAGGGAGTTTGCTGTGCCCTGTAGTTCCTTAGAGCTGCTCCTGCTCTGCCTCTTGCTGCAGTCACTTCACTCTGCACTGCTCTGTGTCCTGGCACAGTTTTCCCTGCTCAGAGAAGCAATTCCAGGTTTGGAAGTGCACTGCTCCTGGTTTTTAGCCATCAGTGCAGTGAGTGTCACACCCGTCCCCTCCAGCTGCCTCATCCTTCCAGCTCATTCCTTCCTGGGTGCTGCATTTGTGCTGCTTGTTTCTCTTCCCTGTGAGGGATGTCCTGTATTCCTCATTTTCCCCACTAAGGTGTGAAGCTTTAATGCAGTTCACAGCATCCTGGGATGGTTTGTGTAAGCATCCTGAGAAAAAAACTACGAACAAAAAAAATTTTTAAAACCCTCACATCTCTTCATGTAACTCCTCACATGGGACACCACTTGGAAACATGGTATTTGTGTTATTTAATTAGTGATTTGTTTTCATTTTCTTTTGTCTTCACTTAAGAGTCAGGATTAAAAACATGAAGGAGATTAATTTTCTCGTGTTTGGGCTTGGTTGTTTATTAAATCTTATCTAAAGTACAGAGAGTTTTGTAACATTTCTAGCTACCAGCTAAAAGTGAGCAAAATGGAGGTGAATTTAGCTAGTCACAAGGTTTTTTAAAGCTAAAAATAGAGAATTAACACCTATATTATTTATACTTTTCACCCAATAACTAAGCTCTTGTGACCCACAGTACAGCACTAACTATCCAACCAGAAACTACTACCTAAAATCATAAAAAAAAGACAAACAGAAACAACACCCCAAATCCTCCATCTTGTTCCATACCTATTGCTATATTGTAAAACCTTCAAATTCAAAACCCTTCACCATGTAAAATCACACACTTCTATTTTAACTACACACTCATAACTCTTAACTCCATCACTTAAATTTGGAAGCCTTCTCCAAGGCCTCAAGTCAAAACCAGTACTCTCCTGAGGGTCAGTGTCAAAACCCACAAAAAACTCAAAAATCCCAAGTTTCTAAGTTCCAGCAGGTTTGGGTTGGAAGGAACCTTAAAGCTCATCCCATTCCACTCCTGCCATGGGCAGGGACACCTTCCACTGTCCCAGGCTGCTCCAAGCTCTGTCCAGCCTGGCTTTGAGCACTCCTAGACATTCCTTCTGCAGCTGTGGACAGCAGGTCAGTGTGGATTGAATGTGGGCTCAGTCCCAGCTGGCTCATGCAGGTGTCTCCTCATGCAGGTTTGCCATCCTTTGTGGGCAGGTGTCAGAGCAGGAGAGCATTCCCAAGCGCATCCAGGCTGGATATGTTTTCAAGGTGAGTGGCCAGGAGGTGCTGGGCTTTGTGGGAGTATCAAACAACACTCATTTCTGCAGCAGGAAATGGGGAAAATTCCCTCCCATTCTTAGGGAAGCAGTAGATGTCAGAGGTGCCACGAGTGGATGGTTTGGGGTAAAGAAGCTGATTCCAGCCATGCCTTTTGGGAGTGACTGGGCTGACTCTGCAGTTTTACACACTGTAATTGCAGAAAAAAAAAAAAAAGAAATCTTGCAAATGAATTTAGGTAAAGGATGAGACTTAGAGCTTGAAATATGGAATTATTATGTGGTGACAAGATACAGCACCAGCTTGTCTGCAGTAAGTGCCTGTGAGCAACCCACACCCTCCCAGGAAGCAGTTACTGCTCAAAGAGGATTTAATTTCTCTCAGATTCCCTTTTTAAAATTCCTATTATTATTATTACTATTGTTATGATGCCCTGTGGATGTTCCAGGGGGAAAGGATGTGCATGGAACAGGCCACAGGGGATTGTTTCCCCATCAGCCTTTGGCATGATCAGTGAGATTATGGCAAAGCTCTGGAGCAGGAATAAAATGCAGGGCAGGTTCTTTGTGCATGTGTGTGCAGGAATTCCTGTCCCTGAGGCTGGAGAAAGGCTGCTTTTCCTTGCTCACTGAATCCACTCTAAGAAAATTCAGGATGTGTAGCTGTAACTTGACTGACTGTGACACTTAAATTGTGGATTTCTTCCTTTTCTCTTCCTTCACTGCTCTTGTGGGTATTTTATTTGCTTCTGACAAAGCTGTGACACGTGCTGGTGATGCTTTCCCACAGGAGCACATTGATAAAGCCATTGCCCTGAAGCCACAGGACCCACAGCTCTACTATCTCCTGGGCAGGTGGTGTTACCAGGTAACAGAGTTTGTTTATTTATTATCACCTCCTTCAGGCCTCTGAAGGGTTCAGAGCTCCACCTTTGGGTTTTTAGTCACTGCTGGTGGCATGGGAGGTGAAATTATGGAGCAGCCCTGAGCTGAGCTGCTGGGAGCTCCTGGCTCTTTTCCTGTGTGGAAAAAGAACCTTCCTTCATGTTCAGCCTGGAGCTGCTGAAGCCATGGAATAAAACCACAGATGGAGAAGTGTGGTGGTGCTTTATCTAATCTGCATTGTTAGAATTATAGAGGATTAAACAAGATACTGTCAGAGGGAGGTGCTGGAGTCCCCATCCCTGGATGTGTTCAGGGAAAGCCTGGAGGTGGCACTCAGTGCTCTGGGCTGGGTGACAAGGTGGGGATTGTCACAGCTTGGCCTCCATGGGCTGGGAGGGTTCTTCCAACCTAAATGATCCCATGATTATCTGGTGGGAAGGCTTCAGCCTGCCTCTCCCAAGGAATCTCAGGGTGTGGGGAAGGTTTTTGTGGAAGGTTTAGGCTGGGGGAAGGGAGGGACTGGTGTGGCTGCAGCATGGCAGGTTGGGATTTGGGCCATCCAAATCCCAGATGTATGGAACTGCAAAAGCTGCCTTGGGACAAGGGAAAGCAGATCAGGTTGAATTCTGTGGCCAGACTTGGATACTCCATGGGAATATTCCAACACTGCCGAGGGGTTTGGCTTCCTCCCGGGTGCAGGAGCAGCTCCCAGGGACTGGGCAGGCCCTTGTTCCTGTGCTGGTGTGGGATGGATGGGCCAGGTTGCCCTTTTCTCCCCGCAGGTTGCCCACCTGGGCTGGCTGGAGAAGAGGACGGTGTCAGCGCTCTTCGAGGCCCCTCCCACGGCCACGGTGGAGGACGCGCTCCAGAACTTCCTGCGGGTATGGAAATGTGGGAATGTGCCAGGAGAGGGCATCGCTGCCCTGCACAGCTCACAGGGATGGAGGGGCGTGCTTGGATCCCTCCCTGGTGCTTCCCATGGGACCTGGGTGGAAGGAGGGCTGGTGAGGGGGAAAGCTGAGGAGCATCCGTTCTAGAACAGCCATACAAGAGAATGGGATGTTGGAGATGTCAGAATTACAGCCCAAAGTGCTGGGCATTGGTGTGGGGGGATTGGCTTTCCTTTCTAAGGCTGCACAGTGATTCCTTGCTCACTACTGGATACATCTGGGCTGTGCTTCCAGGATCTGGGAGCTGGGAACTCATCCCCAAAATTATTTTACTTAAAGCCTTGCTGACTTTTCCAGTTCAAACTTTTCCAGACAACTGCTTGAAGGTTTCAGGGGCATAGTGCTTTGTGTATTTATTAGATTTCCTTCCTGCCATTTATTTTTTTTCCTTTAAAAGCTGCAGTGAGCCTGATGTAAGAATTAACTGTGTCCTTGCATATCCTAATGTCTTCTCTTTCCTGTCACACCTTCCCTCTGTTCCTGTAGGTTGAGGAGCTGAGCCCAGGATTTTCCAAAGCAGGAAGAGTTTACATTGCCAAGGTAACCACTCACTTCTTGTTTGTTCAGATGGTAACAAATACTTGTGTTAAAAATCACCTTTGGCTATGAAGTGCTGACCAGGTGGAAAACACTCCATGCAGGAGCAAGATTTTATAGGATGATATTTCCTTTTATCTTCTAAATCTTTTTAGGCCAAATCACCTGGTGCAGAGGCTTTAAAATTCAAGGGTTTTGCCTTTGAGTCACCCAGTGGAGCATCCTTGGTTTTTAACAGATGAAATTCTGTATAAAGCAGGAAGAGTGACTTGGCAGCCATGGGCTGGAGGTTTAATCCTTCCCCACCACGACTTCTGTGGTGATACAGCCAGAGAATCATGGGGAGAGGTAAAGGATAAAGTATTTCTCTTTTCCTGTCCATCAGAGGAGTCTTGAGCCCTCTTGCTGAGGGATTTTTAGCACCCACTTCTTTTTCCTGGGTGTATTTCATGGTCTCCAAATACCTCCAAGACTCTTTGAGCACCTAAAATTTTCCTATTCCCAGAGGGATCACTGTGCCTCAGCTGCTGGTCACATGGAGAATATTTCATACCTATTTTGAGACCTGAGACTCCTGTAGATAATATTTATTACACTTTCAACAGGCTGGGGAAGGATGTGCTCCCAGGAGAGAGGATTTGTGGAGAAAATGATGTGAGGAAGAGGGGAAATAGCAAGTGAAAATCAAAGCAGAGCTTTGAAAAGGGTGAAAACCACAGAGACACCTTAAAGTGTCCAAACAAAACCCAGTCTCCTTCCCCAGAATGGGAGTCAAATATATTTAGTATTCCAAGATCTGGTGGTGCTTCTGAGGCCGTGTGGCTGAGGGGTGCTGCAGTGCAGAGGGTTAAGAGGCAGAAACAGCTTTTTTTAGCAGCTGCCCAGTTCCAACTGCTGCCTAGTTTTTCCCATTTAACCCTTCCCCTGTTGCCATTTTCCCTTCCCAGTGCTACAGGGACCTTGGGAATGCCTCAGCAGCCGTGCTGTGGATGGACCTTGCCTCGGAGCTGCCAGGGAGCACCAAAGAGGTAACACTCAGCAGGGAGCAAAAATGGATTCTGCCCCACAGGGAGGACAGGGAGCACATCCAGAGGAGGGATGAGTTGGTTGGAGGGATGGAGCACTGAGAGAACTGGAATAAAGAAGCTCATGCTCCCCTAATTGTGGCCTTCCAGTGACAGGAAAGAGGGAGAGAGACAATTTACAAGGGTCTGGAATGACAGGAAAAGGGGGAATGGCTTCAAACTGAAAGAGATTGTGCTTGGAGCAGGTGTTAGGAGGAAATTCTTCCCTGGGAGGTGCTGAGGCCCTGGCACAGGTTTGTCCAGAGAAGCTGTGGCTGCCCCATCCCTGGAAGTGTCCCAGGCCAGGCTGGATGGGGCTGGCAGCAACCTGGGATAGTGGGAAGTGTCCCTGGCCATGGACTGGATGGGCTTTAAGGTCCTTTTCAACCCAAACCACTCCACAATATGCTTAAAAGCTGGTTTGGGGTTGGAGAAAAAGAAGGGAAATGGTGTTTTTCATTTGTTTTAATCGAGCTGTACATTTATGTATTTCCCTCTTGCATTTCCAGGATGCAGAAAGCGAGAAGGAGCTTCAGGAGATGCGCTCAGTCTGGGAGGGATAATTTTGGAAACACTCATCCCACTGCAGAGACAGTAAAATTCCAAATGGATTTCATGATCCTGACAATTCCAAGCACACTTCATGGTCAAGCAACAGGAGCTTACAGGAAAACACCCAGCAGCACATCCAAGAAAACATCTTGGAATGGATGGGATAAAATCGTGGTTTATTTTTCCTTTGTGCAGCACTGCATGTGTTTGATTTTAGGATCCCTAAAAATGTTACATTCCTGAAAAAAAGGGGGGAATTTGGGGATTTATAGGTAGAGTTTGTGATGTAAAAATATTTGTGGTTATATATATATATGGCAGATATAAGTGAGATATGTGGTATAAATATGTATTATATATTTTTATATATGTGTGTATAAATATATATATATGTATATGCACTANTATATATATGCACATATATATTTTATATCACACACTCTGCCTGTTGGAAAGCCTTGCTGGTGAGCTCCCAATTCATTCCTTGAATGGAAAACTTGAGCTAAATTTTATTTGTAATCTCTTTTCTGTAGTAATTAATGGAATCAGTTGTAAAAACTGATAAATGCCTTTTGTGGAGGTCAGTTTCCAGGTGGGACCAATGAACTTTTCTGCACAATTCAGACTGGATTAGTCAAAGAAGTGAGGAATAGGATTTTAAACTTCAAGATTTTCTCCCAGTGAAGTTTCTGTCTTCTCCCACACGAGGCTGAAAACTTCTGTCCCTTCAAACTGTGCTGCTGTGGATTAGATGGAATTACTGAGGAATTTGGGAAGTAGTTCTTGATCAGAGAACAGCTTACAGGAGCAGGAACATCCTGTGGCAACGATGATGTTTTGCTGTGATGATCCTCTGCCACTGACCAGATTAATTCTCTTCGAATTAATTATCTCCTGGACTAATGAAGCAACAGACGACTGACATTCCTCTTGCAGCTCCTGGGGACCAAACAGGAACAGGGAACTGTGCTGGATGCTGACACAGATGGGGAAGGAAAACGTGTTGTGGAATTCCCTACATCCTTACCAAGGCTTTGTTGATGTCCCTTAAAATTCCAATGGCAGCTACTGAACACTAATTCCTGAATGAATGTCTGTTTCATGCTGGGGTGGTTGTGAGTAAAGTGAGGAGTGTGTGAGTAAAGTATTCCTTAAATTACCTGGTTTTTTTCCCTTGCACTGTTGTGAGTTTGTTACTTCCTGAAAATAACACTGAAGGGGGAAGGTGCAGCAGACTCCAGCATCAAAACTGGGGGAGGTTTGGGAGCAATGGGAGCAACTGGATGGAGCAGTGGGGCTGTGCTCATGCCTGGCACCCTGTCAGGAATGTGGTGGCAGCCCCGGGAGCAGCTGGAGGTGAGAACTGGGGCAGTGTCTGGGACTGATCCAGGCCAGGTCAGTGTTTCCTGTGGGGGTTGGCCCCACACGCTGAGTTTAAGCAGGATCAGGGTGACAGATGCTGCATTTTGTGCACCCTGAGAGTTTCTGTCCCCCCCTGGAGATTTCCTGCTGGGATGTGACAGTGCAGGGAGCAGAATTAAATCTGCACCTCCCGTGGGCATTGCTGGCCTTTGTCCCTCTCTTGTGTCACTGCCACTGCCACCCCACCTGGGGCTGCATCCTCCTGGCAGCCCCTGCCAGCCCCACACACGAGCTCCAGCGGTGCCTCTGTGAAGTGCTGGGAGTGTGCCTCATCCCTGGGAATATCTTTTTGTTCCAGAACAGCCAGACAGAGCTTTGGGCTTCTCAGCTTGATTGAAGAAGTGCCTGAGAAGAATGACAGTGAATTTTGTCAAAGTGGTGCTGTCAGACCCCACCTGACAGTCTGTGCTCTGTGTTGGAGGTTGTTGTGTATCTGCACTGCAGGGAATGAATGTCTCCTTCCCAGTTCAGCCCAGCAGATCCCAAAGGCTCTTACAGGAATATTTATTCTTTGCTTCCCTTTGTGATAACTTATTCTCCACCCTTCCCTGAGCCATTCCTTGAGTTCTGGAGGAAACCTCAGGGCAGAGGCAGTTTGCAAAGGAGCCCAGAGCTGTGTTAGGAGCAGGGAGTGCTGAGAGCTACATCTGCCTGTGCTGCCCCAGCCTGGGCAGATGGGATTAGATGGAGCAAAATCCCTTCATGGAAGAGTTTTTCTCCCGTGCAAACCAGGCATGGGGCAGGCAGTGAACTTTGGGAATCAGCTCATTTCCCCCAGGAAGCATCACTCCCATCAGCATGAATGACAGGAGCTGTGCCCACAGCTCAGGATTCACCCAGCCGGAGCTCCCAACAGTTGTTGTCATTCCTAAACAGCAGCTGTGGAAGACATTCCTGCTGACCATGAGGTGAGGAGGCACTTTGGGATGTTCTTTGCTATGGAATCAGACACAGCCTGTAAATTATCTTTGTGGTCCCTTCCAAGCCAAACCCCTTGTGATTCCATGGAATGATCAGCACCTATCCCAGTTCTATTCCAGAAACCTTCTCCCGCTAATCCAGGATTTTCCTTTATCTGCACCACATCGGGGATGTGCCAGGCAGGGGGGACACCTCGGCCTTCTCTGGGACACTCAGCATTCCCGGGATACTCAGCATTCCCTGGATGCCGCTCCTCGCCGCTCCCGCGGTTCAGCGCCGTTTCGGGCTGCAGTGCCGGGCGCTCCCCACGGGGCGGCAGCACCGGGCGCGAGCAGCCCCGGCCGGTCCCGGTGTCCGCTGTCCCGGTATCCCACTGTCCCGGTATCCCGGTGTCCCGCTGTCCCGGTATCCCGGTTGATCTCGGTGTCCCGGTGTCCCGCTGTCCCGGTATCCCGGTTGATCTCGGTGTCCCGCTGTCCCGGTATCTCGCTGTCCCGGTATCCCGGGGCAGCTGCGGCTTTAACCCTTCCTGACCCGGCGGGGCCGCGACACGGCGGGGAAAGCCCCGCTGAGCCCCTTTCCTGCACCCTCAAAGGCACAGGACCCAGCGGGAGCATCGGGTCCAAATCGTGGCCCCACACGAACTCCCCCCTGTGCCCGAGAGCCTCGCCCAGACCCAAACTCTTCCCCCAGGATGCTGAAAACACGGCGGGGCTGCGAGAAGGATGACGAGGGAGGGTTTTTTATCCATCTCTCGTTACACACTCGTTCTACAAACCGATATTATCGATGTCGGTAGTCCTACAATCAATGTCCTCACATCTCGCTGCACATCGTCTGCTTCACCTTCACGGCGGCGGCTCCAGGGACCGAGGGAAGCCCCGCCTGATCCCCGCTCCCATTCCCGCAGCCAGACCAGGTTTCCTTCCCGGCTCCACCCCTGGATTCCCGCGGCACTCGCAGGTGTCTCGTTCCATAAAGCAAATAATTCACAGTGACACAGAGCCAGCCCGAGCTGGTCCCTCCAAAAAGCACCGATCACCTCATTCTTACCCCAAACTGGGCATTCTCTCCTCTGCACATTCCTTACAGTCTATATCCTGTCTGTAACACAGCAGATACAGGGTTTTGTTTAAGAATCGGATTTAAATGCATTAAAATTTCTCAGAGTGTACAAAAATGGGAATATTTGCAGTTCTCAGTATTTTACACACAAATCCCTCATGAATTTTCAGGCCTTTTAGGGCTACAACCTCCCTTTTTTGGGGGGACCTCACTCAGGCTCCCTCATCCCTCACTCACCTGGTCCCCACCACATTGGGCTGTGCCAAGCGACACCATCACCCTCCAGACTCCTCCACCCCCTTTTTCCTCCCTGCCCAAAGAAGGCACAAAACGAGTCCAAGTGCCCTCCCTGGCCAGCAGCTCAATGCTTCCACAAAGCCTTTTCCACATGGACATCCACCAAAAAATGGGGGAAAAGTCAAGCAAGGGCAGGGCAGCCCCAAAAGGCTCCTGTCCCACAGGCCAGTGACTGCCCCACGGCACAGGGAATGTCCCTGAGGATGATGCCTTGTCCTAGATTGTCCCACGAGACACTGCAAAGTGTCACTGCCCTGCTCAGTAACCACCAAACCACGTGTGTGTTATCTGCAGCATTACCATCCTGAATCCAAATCCAGTAAAGAAAGAATTCCCCATCCCAGGTAAATCCAGCACAGCAGCCAGCATACCCCATACCCGCTCATCTCGAGCTGGACACCTCCAGAAAGATTCTATGAGGGACAGGGCCAAAAACTCCTTCTACAATCCCAAAAATGAACAGGCTCTGCCTTCTCATCGCCTCTCAGCTGGGTGACCTTGTGACAGCAGGATAGGAAACCAGTTAGATGGGAATTTCTCTCCATTATCCTGAGCTGCCCGTGCCTGATGCAGGCATTGTCCTTGGATTGCTTTCCCAGCAGGGTCCAGTATGACCTTCTCCACAATTTTCTTGGTACTGAAGCTAGATTATCAGGGCTGGAGTTTCCTGGAAAAGTCCAAGCGGGATACAGCCGGAGAATGCCCGGCCAGCAATGGAGCTCCTCAGGCTTCCAGGACCTTGGGTGGAAGATTGAGGGGTTCCTTCTGGGACACACTGGGATGAATCCCACACAACATCCCATTCATGGATACTGAAGTGGTCCAAGCGGTCCCCAGTGATCCCTGTCACAGTGCAAGCTGGCTTGTACTGGGCAGTTAATTTGGCAATGTATGGAAGAAGCAGCCTGGCCCGATAGACAGGCCTCCAGGGAACACAGATTGGACAGAACTGGAAACAGACAGGGATTTGACCCAATAAGTCCTAACCTAAGCTGCAGGAGCTATTGGTCAGAGAGCTGAGCAGCCTGAACTTTCAACCAATCACAAGTGCTTACCTGGGAACACTAAGAAAGGTATTTAAGGTGCAGTCAGAACAATAAAGGGCTTTTTGTCACATAGATCATAGAGTGCTGTGTCTGTCTCAGGCGCAGTGCCAGTCAACGTTAAAATCACAAATGGAAAATCACCGCCCCTCCTACCCCGCTGGACACACAGATAAGGGGTGGCTGTGGGAGGGCAGGTGACTGGAGAAGGACACTGGGAACAGCTAAAAGCAGAGACAACACCCAAAGAGCAGAATTCCCACAGGACTCTGCCACCCTGAGTGGATCAGCTGACTCCAGGAGGATGTTTGGCGTGGCTTTGGGCTTTGGGGTCCTGCTGGCCCTGGTGGGCTGCACGGCCACCGAGGGCTGTGGTGAGTGTCAGCCCCCCGCGGAGAACCAGGAGAGACCATGGATGGGACACAGGATGGGACACAGGACCCTGGTGACCTCTCCTCTCCTTCCAGTGGCCCCACAGGACATGGTCTCCCAGCTGCTCCAGCGCTTGGAGGGATCTGTAAATTTTGAGGAGGCGGCAAATCCCAGTGTCCTGCTGGCCATGAACCTGGCTGGGGGGGACAGTGATGGTCCCATCCACAAGTGGCTGCTCCAGGAGATCAAGGAGGAGGCGGTGAGGAGAGCCCAGAAAGGTAGGGAGGGAAAGGAGGGAAGGCAGCAGCTCCTGGGGAACCAGGTTGGGGTAGCCAGCCCAGCCCAGCCCGGCTGCCCTCTTGTCCCCACAGACATGACCTCAGGACAGGTGGCTCTGCACGTCCTCGCCCTCCTCTCCTCCTGCCAGGATCCTCAGCGTGTCCATGCCCTGGAGCAGACACTTGACCTGATCCATGTCCTGCAGCAGAAAACAGATGAGGAGATGGCCAAACTGGGTTTGTTGGGATCTGGGGGCCTGGGGGTGTCACTGTCCCCACACCCTGTCATCTTGCCACTCTTTGCTTTCAGAGGCCGAGGGGGTTCCCAAAACTACCCTGTACAGCGTGGGCCTGGACACCCTGGCCCTGTGCCTGGCTGAGGCGGGTGGTGCCCAAGGGCCATCGGTGGCCCTGGCCAAGCAGGTGCTGAGCCCTGAGAGCCACCTCTCACTGGGTAAGGAATCCCTCTGCTCCCACATTCCCTCTCCTGGGGACTATCCCGAGCCTTGGCGGTGACTCCAGGATTCCACAGACACCCGGGCCATGGTGGCACTGGCATTGAGCTGTGTCTACAACTACGTGGAGCTCCAGGATGTGCAGGAACTGCTCCAGGAAGCACTTTGGACAGTGAGCAACAGCTTCCTGGATGAGCAGGAGGAGAAGAATGGCATGATCGGGAATATCTACAGCATGGGGCTGGCCCTGCAGGTGGGGGAGGTGCCAGGGGAGTGTGGGATCATGGCCACCTGGTCCCATTCCCAGATGTGTCATTCCCACCCACTCCACAGGCGCTGGAGGCCACAAGGAAGTTTTACGCCCCATGGGAGTGGGACTGCAGCCAGGCCTTCTCTGTGGTGTACGCCCACGACTACCAGCAGCCCATGGCCATAGCCGAGGTGCTGCCAGCCCTGGTGGGCAGGTCCTACCTGGATGCAGCTGGCCTGGACTGTGCTGCCACCAGGGATATGTCCCCAAGCCGACAGCTGCCCCTGTCCCCAAAGCCGGGGACACATGGCGTTCCCAGAGGTACGCTGACCCCACCTGGGGTCCCCCAGACCCCGCAGGGATGATGTTCCCACCCTGTGCCCGCTGGGTGTGTGCCCAGTGCCCACCCTGCCCCTCTCCCTGCACAGCATCCATCCAGGTGCATTACTCCATCACCAACACGCTCCAGGGAAAACACTTCCACTACTCCACCACAGTGACAGTCCCGAGTGGCTCCACTCTGCTCCAGGTGATGGAGGTGGCAGCAGAGGAGAATCCCCAAAACTTTAGGTGAGAGCCAGGGTGGCTTTGGAGGTGGGATTTGGCATTTCCCCACCCAGGCCTGAGGCCCCTCAACTCTCCCACAGTTTCCAGACAGAGCAGACATCCTGGGGTCCCTATGTGACCTCCATCCACGGGCTGGCTGGCAGCACGGATGACAGGACCTACTGGCAGTTCCTCAGTGCTGAGAATGCTCTCGAAGAAGGTGAAAGAGGGGCCCAGGGATGGGGCTGGAGGGGGTCTCCATGTCCCAGTCTCACTCATCCCTCTGCCACAGGGGTCGGAACCTACAAACCATACGACGGGGAGCACATCCAGGCTGTCTTCAGCACCTACTGAAACCACCAAGACACCCTGGACCCCACCAAGGAACAATAAAGTGCCATTCCAGCATGTCCCTCTGTGTGTGTGTGTCCCTGGGAGAAAACACAGCTCACATCCCTTTTGTCTTCCTTCCTGCTTAACTCCATGAGCTCAGCTCCTCTCCTTCTCTTCCCCAGCACCACACACAAGCACAGCCTCACTCAAACTCCATGGAGTCAATTCCCCCCTGCACATCAACAAAGCCTTTCTCCAGCAGCCATGGGCTTCTTCCTCTGCTCACATTCCTGTGCTTCCCTGTGATGCCCACACAAACTCTCATGGCATTAATCAGATGCAATTACCTCCCTTTGATTCTCACTATCCCAATTAGCATCAGCCTCAAGCCACCAGTTGCATTTCCCCCCGGAAATCCACAGGGGGTGGCCTGTGGGGGGTGCAGCTGATTCCAATCCCGGTTCTGTGACTCCATCCCTGGCCAGGAGTCACCAGCACCTCCCAGTTGGGTCCCAACTGGGGAGTCAGCCCAGCCCCATTCCCTACTCCCACTGGGCCTTGCCCAGCCAGACCTTCAGCCTGGACCTGCTCCCAGCTGGACCCTTCCCTCCCAAACCATTCCACGATTCCACAGACACTGTCTCAAGAGGGAGGGACAGGATCCAAACCCTTCCTAACAGCCCAAAACCAGCATCCACCACCTTCCATCATCTCCAGTGCTCATGGTCTTATCCCAGACATCAAACCAGTCAGACAGGAGCCACCCATCCTGAAGCCATGGTGACAGTGCCACCTTCCAGGTCCTTCTGTGACCACATAGATAGGCTGGCAGCATGTGGTAGTGTAGGATATCAGGTGCTCCAGTGATGACATTCTTGCCCTGTGCTGCATGGGATGCCCTGGGTACCCAGTCTGCCCCTCTGTCCCCTGCTAAATTCTGTCTTGGGGCAGTTCTCCATCACCAACATGCTCCACGGAAAACACTTCTGCTGCTCTGCCTCAGTGGTTTGGTTGTTTGCTTTCAGTAGGATTCACAGGGTTCATTTTCTTCACATTGTGTGGCATAGCCATGGGTTTGGATTCAGGATGGGAATGCTGTGGATAACACAGAGATGGTTTGGTGGTTGCTGAGAAGAGCTTTTCCCCCTTCAGCACTCTGCAGTGTCCCATGGGACAATCCATGTTGCCGGCCCTGTTAGCCAGAAGGTGAGACCATCATCCTCCTCCTCATCACTGTGTCCTACTTGGCTGAGAATCTTTCCATCTGTTTTGCCCTAGAGGGCCACCAGTGCCCACATGGAGCCCCTCAGCCCTGGGGTGCGGCGGGGCTGTGATGTCACACAGGTGTCCCACCCGCAGCACTGTGACATCGGCACGGTGTCTCTGCAGGACACGTGCCAGCACCCCCTGGCCCCCAGTGCGGCCACCATGGGACATGGATGAAGCCATGAGTTTCCTGCTCCCCACGCTTGTCCTGCTGGTGGCCAGTACGGCCGTCCTGCTGGCCACCCTCACTTGGAAGGCGCGGAAGCGCCTCCGGAGCCGGGCCAGGAGATCCCGGCGCAGCCGAGCGGCCCCGGGGGCTCCGGGCTCAGCCCCGGCTGAGGAGAGCCCTGCCCAGGGCCCGGCTGCCCCCGGGAGCCCCCTGTACATCCCCTGCGGCTGCGGCCCCGGCTGCGCCCCCTGTGCCACGGCGGCGCGGGAGCTGCAGGACCTGGTGACGCCGCTGTGGCCCGGGGTGTCCTTCCCGCGGGACTCGGAGATGTGGCAGCTGTCGTGGGAGGACCTGGAGCAGCTGCTGGAGCGAGGCCACCTGCCCTGCTGCGCCTCCTCCAGCTCCTCTGGGAGCCCCCGGGGCCGCTCCAGGAGCAGGAGCCAGACAAGACCCCTGATCCGTCGGAAAACATCTGCCGCTGGAAAAGGCTCAGTCCTCCGCAGAACCTGGTTGAGATTCTCCACTCTTCCAAGAATGTCCATCCCTTGGAAAGGCTCCCCCGTTCCCATTGAGACCTTCTGTGACCTGTGCTGTGCTCCAACTGGAACCTGGCCCGTTCCTGCCAAGAAGGAAGTGTCCTGGAGCCATCGGTGCCCAATCCATCTCTCCCAGGATGCCGTGGCAGAGCCATCAGGACAGACTCTCCGCACACTGCTGCACAAGAGGCTCCGGCGGCAAAGGCAGCTGATCCCATGTTCAGGATGCTCCCTGGAGCTCGCTGTGAAGGACAAGGAAGATCTCCATACCTGGGATATTTCTAGCCAAGGTGTCCATCCCTGCCAGAGCCTCCATGAGATCTGCTGGACTCCAGATGGAGGAGCCCCCACGGATATTTCTTCCTGCTGCCTCAGAGCCGTGGCTATGCACAGAACTCACCAGATACCCACAGCCAGGAAAAGCCTGGAAATACAAGTGGGAGCCCAAGCCATTCCAGCAAAGCATTCCAAGCAGCAAGTGTCCCTGAGCCGCTGGTGCCCAGTGCACGGCTCCCAGGACACTGGAGCAGTGGCACAGGAGAAAACCCTGCGGGCAGTGCTGGACAGGAGGCTCCAGCGGGAATGGGAACACCCCCTTTGCAAGGGAGCTCTCGGGAGATGGCTGGCACGGCTCAGGACACAGCTCGTGGCAGCAGCTGACACATTCTGAAGTGTTCTTCGTGCTGCATAAATTTGGGGTTTCCCCCCAAAAACTGTCTGAGAGCTCCCACTGTTCTGCTTTCCACTGGGACAGAGCTCCTTTCTTCCCAGGAGCTGGGTTTGGATTCAGGTTGGGAATGCTGTGGGTAACACATGGTCCAGCCAGCTGGAAAACTGGGATGAAGAAGCTGAAAATTCATTTAATTAGAACTAAGAGGTGGAAAAGTCCCAAATTCCCTGTGCCCTCTCTGACTGGCTCTGCTGGGTTCCTAGCTTCCCACAGCAATTGCTCCTGGGATAGAGTGGAATTCATTTGTAATAATAGCAGTGTCAGAAGCAGTGGGAATCTTTGGAATAAGAAATGGAGGAAAAATTGAGTGAAATACCATGAAGCACCAGGTAGGGAAAGGGTGGTGGAAAAGCAGCTTTTAAAACTGGTAAATTTCCCAGACTTATTTCCAGATATTATTATTTTAAAATAATTTTTTATCCCTCCACCACAAAACCATTCCTGTACCTATGAAGGTATTTGGAGATAAAAGAGGAACACTTAATTAAAGAACTTCTGGGGAAAAAAGCAATTATGGATTGAAACATGCAAGAGAATCCACAGCAAGAACACATAAATCCCAATTTTAGCAAGATTAATGGGTAATAAATATTAAATATAATTTCCCCACAAAACAAGTCAGCTTCTTATTTTCCAAACTGGCAAAGAGCAGACTCACGGATTTTTGATGTCTACGAAGCATCCAAAGAGCTCAAAACTGGAATTCTTTGTGTTCCAGACTGCGTTTGGTTTGTTGGCTGTTATGGAATTCCCTCTAAAACTGGGATTTTCATTTAAAACCACGGTTTAAGCCACTTCTCTGGAGAAAGAGAAACAGAGTCTTTGTGTTCAAATTTTATTCTGAAAACAAAACCCATCCCGTGGCTCTGACAAGCAAAAAAACTATAGAAAATACAGAATAAAATAAAAAGTTTTCATTCCCATCCTGGGAATGTAAGTGTGGACAACACAAAAAAACGCCTCTGGAATTCAGGGAGTGAAGAGGCTGCAGTTCTAGGCTTATGGATATTTTTATTTTTAAGCATTTCTATGCAAATTTCAGGCCAGGATAGCTGCAGTCTGGGCTCAGCTTTCCTTGGATTATGCACTAAAAGCGGGCCAGGATATTGCTGGAATTGAGATCGCAACTAGGTTTTGAATAAGGAGAGTGACCATGAAAGGGGAAGGAAAAACCTTCATGAACTCTCTTGGGTTAAAGGGAGATTTCCTCATTACTTGAAGCCTCCTTCCCAATTCCAGCTTGCCTTCCACTCCTACCTTTCTAGCTTCTGCTTGCATCTACCTCTTCGGGGATGGATGGGATCAGGCTGAAATCTAACTTGTCCTGAGTCTGCTCTGCAGCTGTTCAGCTTTGGAATTCTGAAATCTGGGCGTGTCTGTGCCCAGAAGCTGCTCCACTCTGCTGCCGTCATCCCTTCCCTCCCAGCACTAGCACGCAGCATTGACACACAACTGCCATTAGGCTAAAACTCCTCATTAAGCCCCCAAAAACCCCAATTCCAGAGGTCTGCGGGCGCCCAATCCAATTATTTTGCCTTTTTAGTCTTTGTGGCCGCACCGCCGTTGGGCTTGGTCTTGGCTTTCTTCTTGGCCGATCCCTTGGGCTCTGGCTCCTTGCGCTTGGCCGAGGTGATGGATCCAGTGACCTTGAAGAAGTCGTCGAGCCGGCCCTGGGTGCTTCCCTGGCGGCTCTTGCTCAGCCTCTTGACGCCATTGCGGATGCGCTCCTCGTTGAACTGCTTCTCCCCACACATGAACTGCACCAGCTGCTCCTCATCGGGCTCGCTCCACTTCAGCTCCACGGTGTCAGGATCGATCACGTCGGGCTCCAGGAAGAGCTTCTGGGCCTCCTTGTGCAGCCAGTTCTCGGGCAGGGGGTACTTCTTGGTGTCCAGCTGCTGCACGATCCTCTCGATGGATTTGTGCTCCCGGATGAGCTCCACGGCGCGCTTCGGCCCGATGCCGCGGATGCTGCCGCAGTAGTCGCAGCCCAGCAGGATGCACAGGTCCACAAACTGCTCCCAGGTCAGCTGCAGATCCTGCAGGATCCGGTTCAGGTGGAACTCCTGGATGGGCAGCTTCTTGGTCTCGCTGGCCGTGAGGTGTCGCATCAGCACGGGGCTGCCGAAGGTGAGGCAATCCATGTCCTCCGTGGCGGCGGCGTACACCTTCCCGGCCTTCACCAGGGTGGCACAGCTGGCCTCCGCCTCCCCGGGTGCCTCCACGTAGGGAATTCCCATCAGCGTCAGCAGCTTCTTGCACTCCTGCGTGTGCTGCGGGGTCACCTTGACCAGCCTCTTGCTGTACTTCTCGATGTTCTCCTCCTCCCCGGCCTCCTGCGCTTCCTGCAGGTGCTTCTCCGCCTCGGCCCGGCGCTCCGTGCGCTTGGCCAGCTCCCCGGATTTCAGCTGCGGGGGCTTCCCGTCGAACACGTACACCGGCTTGATGCCGTTCTCCACCATGCGGATGGTGCGGTAGAACATTCCCATCAGGTGGCTGGTGGTCTCCCCGTCCTCATTCTGCAGCACATCGGCTCCCTGCCGCACGGCGATCAGGAACTGGTAGATGCTCATGGAGGCGTCGATGGCCACTTTCCGGCCAAAGTAGGCCTTGATGTCGTTCTCCCGGATGGCCCCGGGAGCCACGTCGGCGATAAGCTTGGCCAAGCCATGGATTCCCATCCTGGGGAGGGAAAAAGGGGATGTTGGGAGTGGGCTCTGAAGCAAAAAGGGCAGTGCTTCCCCTACAAATCATCACTCCAAGGGCTGTGGCCTCTACTGGCAGCCTTTATCCCGCATCCTGCCTCAGGCCACCCTTATCCCTCACCACACCCCTCTCGGTCCACCATTACTCCCTTTCCCATCTGCCCCTCCCATCCCAATCCCCCTCTTCAGAATTCGATTATCTCCACCATTACAACCGTCCAGACTCCATCCCCTCTCCATTCTCATTTCATTATTTCTCAGCTCCCCAAGCCTGCCATTAACCCCTCTTCCCTCCCCATCAGATCCCCCTTTTCCCCTCAGGGTCCCCATTATCTTTAAGCCACCATTACCGCCTCACAGCCCCCGTTTCCTGTCAGCCACCACTACCGCCTCAGGGCCCCCGTTTCCCCTCAGCCACCATTACCGCCTCAAGGCCCCCGTTTCCCCTCAGACCTCCGTCTCCCCTCAGCCGCNTCCCGCCCTCACTTCCACTTCCGGCGGCCGAAGGGGGCGGACGTGCGGCGGTGGGAGCGGAGCCGACGTGTCGTAGCAGGGACCGGCGACATGGTGAGTGTGGGGATGGGGGGACCGGGGGGTGCCACAGGCGGCCCGGCCCCGCTGAACACCCGCTGTGTCTCCGCAGGAGCTGGAGGCGATGAGCAGATACACGAGCCCGGTGAACCCGGCCGTGTTCCCGCACCTCACCGTAGTGCTGCTGGCCATCGGCATGTTCTTCACCGCCTGGTTCTTCGTGTATCCCCGCGGCTGAGCGGGCGGGGGGTGCCTTTCTCTTGCTGTGCCTCCCAATCCCGGATTATTGCCCTAATTCCCGAGCGCAGGGGAGCGGGTGGGGGTCCCCTGGCCTTGCCGTGTCTCTGTTATCACCTTAACCCCTGGCAGCTACGAGGTGACATCCACCAAGTACACCCGGGACATCTACAAGGAGTTGCTGATCTCGCTGGTGGCCTCGCTCTTCATGGGCTTCGGCGTTCTCTTCCTGCTGCTCTGGGTCGGGATCTACGTCTGAACGCCCCGGATGGGGGACTCGGGGAAGCTCTTTTTATATTTCTTTTATATTTCAACGAGAAAACGCCTGTAGCAGGTGTGGTCTGTGACAGGCAGTGACCCGCAGGTGAATAAAAGTGGCTCTGTGACACACCTGCCGAGGGACTGCTGGCTTGTCTTCTTCTTTTTTTTTTTTTTTTTTTTTTTTTTAACCTGGCTTTTCCAAAAGGCTTGGATAGAATTATGGGAAGTCTACGGCTGGAAAAGCCCTCTAGGATCACTCAGTCCAACCACTCCTCCAGCATTGCCCAGGCCACCACTAACCCGTGTCCCCAAGTGCCACAGCCACACGGCTTTTAAATCCCTCCAGGGATGGGGACTCCACCTCTGGAGCCTGTTCCAGTGCTCTAAAACCCTTTCCACGAAGGAATTTTTCTTAATGCCCAACCTAAACCTCCCCTGTTTTTACCTTGAGGCTGTTTCCTCCTGTCCTGCCCTATCCCTGGGAGCAGAGACCAATCCTACCTGGCTCCACTCTCCTGTCAGAGTTGTGGAGAGTGAAAAGGTTCCCCCTGAGCCTCCTTTTCTTCATACTGAAGAAGTATTCATTTCTTCATTCTTCATTTTCTTCATACAAAATCCAGGTACCTTGGGGTATGCCCAGTACCCCAGATTTCTGTGCTGTGTGTGCTCACCAGTGTTCCAGTGCCACCTTGTGTCCTGGTGCAGCCAGGCTGTGCAAAATAAATCCTGAATCTGCTTTTAATCCCTCAGCTTTCTTTGCCATTGCATCCCCTCACCTTTTTTTTGGGAATGCTGTGCCTGTTCTCATCCCTGACTAGGAGTTTTGTGGTGCTGGATGTGCCCTTCATTAACTCCTGAATTAACTGCCTGGCCTAGAAACAAGGAATTGATTTATGTGTCTTCAAGAGGCAGACTGGAATTTTAGCCGAGCTTTCAAACCATTCCACTTCCAAATCAGAAATTCAAGCCCCAGTTTCCTATTTGGAGAGGATTATTTACTTCTGTGGACTTCTGGATCCTTCTGGATTTGAGCCTGCCCTCTGATGTGAACAATGAGAGGTCAGAGGCAGATTTTCCTTTCTTTTTCCTTCCTTTCTCCTTTTTCTCTCCTTTTCTTCTTCTCCTTTTTTTTGTTTTGTCCTTCTGTTTTCTTCTTCCTTTTTCCGTTGTCCATTTAATCTTTCTTTTCTCTCTTTATTTTCTTCATTTTTCTCCTCCTTCCTTCATTTTCCCTTCCTAATTTCTTTCCCCTTCTTCCTCCTTCCCTTCTCCTTTTTATCCTCATTCCAAAGAATGAGGATAAACTGGGCATATCCAGAAACTTCCACTGACTAAAGACCTGGAATTTCCTCCATCCCGTGGGCAGTTTTACAGCCATTCACCTGAGTTATTCCCTAGGAAGGGAGGAAAACACCAGGAGCCATCCTTGGATACAAAGCAGTATTTATATATTTTATTCATATGGGCACATTTACCTCCAGCATAAAACAAAGTCTAAATAAGCAAAACAAAACAAACAAACAAAAAAAATCCGGCGACTCAGCCCTCAAATTCAGCAAAATATAAATATAAATCAGGAAGAAAAGAGGGAAACCACGCTTGTTCCCCACAAATAAAAACCAGAAATCAATAATAACCTGCTACAAATGCAACTCTACGAACTGGCTGGCAAAATACAGTGATTAAAGCTGTGGCAGCAACATTTAAACCAACAAAATTAGTGCTTTACGTGGTGGTTTTTTCCTTAATTCTTCCAGTGGTGCCATAGTCTCTATTTACAGGCTTTAAGCTCCAACAGTAGGACAGAAGAGTTGGGAATTTGCTTTTGAAACAACTCCCAAACAGCCTCGTTCTGCATCCTTTTGTCTTCCTTCCTGCCAGGAATGTCTCTTTGCTGCTGGATAAGGGAGGGATTTCCCCAAGCTGGAGAGGTCAGCTCAGAATTCCCTCAGAATTCCCTCCGTCCCACGCAGGGAAAGGCCTGATTGTGAACTCTCTTGGTACTGATTGGGGACAGGGAAGGGGCAGAGATGTGTTTTAGGGGGGAAATCCATGCAGACAGCTGTTTCCACGGGTCTGGAAGCAATTCCATGACTCCTTCATTTTGTAATTCTGAACCCCTTCGGAGCTCGGTGCTGCCTCACTGGGAAGCGGCCGATGGATGATTTTATCATGGAATCCTGGGATGGTTTGGGTGGGAGGGGACCTTAAAGCCCATTAAGTCCCAGTCCTGCCATGGGCATGGACACCTTCCACGAGTCCAGGCAGCTCTAAACCCATCCAACCTGTCCTGGAACACTTCCAAGGATGGAATATCCAAAACTTCTCTGTGCAACCTGTGCCACTTTGAGACATAAGGTACTATTGACACTAAAAACTTCATCCTGAATCCCTGTCCTCTCCTGATCCCAGCTGCCAGCTCTGTGGGTAGGGCTGGCTCTGGCACTCCAGGAATTGCCACATCCCAGTTAAAACCACCCAGGCACCATTTCTGAGGCAGCATTTGGGAATGTATTTGGGAAAACACTGTCCCCTGGGGCTGTTCCATAAGGAAAAAGGCACTTGAGATGTTTCCAAGCCCTCAGGCACTTGTTTTGTTGGGGATCTCCCTAAATCTCATGGCTGAGCATCCTGGGGACACCTGAGAGATCCCAACTCCTCCTGAGCCACCACTGATTGGTTCCTTCCCTCTGGAGTGGGGTGGGATGTACTGGGGTGTCTTGGCTGAGGGGGGGTGATTGCAGGTTTTGGCCTCCCCAACATTCCCTGTTTCCTCTTCCAGGGGATTTTATCCCAGCTCAGCATCACTCACCTGAGGAAGGATGTGCCAGCCTGGGCCACTGATTGCCAAGGGGACAAAAAACCTGCCAAGGAAGTCACTTCCCAGTTTAAAACCAGGAAAAACCACTCAGGGCAGGTGGAGGGAAGAGCACTCAGCTACATCCAGGTGTTTCCTTCCCAATTTCAGGGAAAAACAGAGAATCCTGAGCATAGAGCCCCCCTGCTTGTACAGAAGTATTCCCAAGCCTTGGGGCATCCTTTTGTCCCACCAAGCTTCCCAAAACTTTTGAGAAGTTTTTGGAAGGGTCAGAATTCCCTGCTCACCCACTATTCCCTGCTTCCTAGCATTCAGTGGATTTTAGTAACTATTAACTCAGCATTTCCAGGCCTTGAAACCTCCCTACAAACAGTTTTTGGGGGCAGATGCCAAATCCAAATGACATCACCAGGAATTTTAGGGCTGCTTTGTTGGGATAAGCTCAGGAGGAGATTGATGGGGGATGACAAAAGCAGATGTGCCCAGGAACCATCACTTTACCTGGATAAAACCCATCTTTGTTTTTCCAGAGCAGCTTTAGAGTGTCTTTAGGATCAGCACGTGGCATTGGCATTCCCCCCTCACTTATTTCCTCAGGGAAATCCATCTTGGAATAACCTGGAGGTGGCTGAGCCTCCAGGAACGCAGACAACTCCTTTGTAGATGGGGAGGAGGAAGCACAGGGAGCCACTTGGCTTTCCCATAGGACACACGTGGCTCAGTGGGGCCAGAAGGGAATTCCTGGGGTTTTTTTACGCCTTAAACCCCACAAGAATTCAGTAGTTTAGCAAGTTAAGGACTTGTAACAGTAAAATATCCCAAATCCCCCCAGCACAACTCTGTGAGGGCAGCTGCTGCCATCCCAACTTTTGGGAGAACACCACCCCTCTCCCGAGGCAGAGATCCCACCTGACACAGATCCTGGTGTTCCCAGGGACTCAGCCTTGCTCTGCAGGGCTTTGCCAGTGCTGCACATCTGGGCAGAGGTTGGCACTGGCTCCAGAGCCGACCAGGCAGCTCCACACACGCCGCTTTCAAGCGGATAAAAACAGATCCCACCACACTTAACGTGGGTTAGTGCCGGTCATTTGTCACCCTTGGCCTGGGGACAAGTGTCCCCAGGTGTGGCATGGCCTCAGCAGCAGCTTGAGTGGGGGTTTTATCCATCTTGGATATCCCACATGGATATGGGATTTAAGAGCACAAAGAAGAGGGGGGATGATGTCGAAGCTGCTCCTTATCTGGTTGTTCCTAGAGGAACGTGTCCATTGGGAGTCTCTGGGAAGTCTGTGGGAAGTGGCCCTGGGCCAAGCAGTAGGAACAGCAACTCCAGTGTATGACTTCCAGTAGGTCCAGGCACAGCCATCCTTTCCAGGCCAAACTCCAGCATTTGGCTCTTGGAAAGGGCTCCAGTGTTGAAGCAATTCCAGTGTTGTGAAGAACTGATGTGGAACATCTGGGAGCACCAGGTTGGGGCTCCTGTCCATGGAAGGAGCATCCCTCTGTGACGTGGCAGAGCTGTCCATGCTCAGTCTGGTGTCATGCTTCCAAATCCAGTGTTGGAAGGGGAGGGGGAAGTGACGGAAGGAGAGGGATGTGGGATGCTGGGAATCGGTGCGAGGTCCCCCCCAGGAGCCACCACAGGTCTGGTGGTGGCTTTTAGGTCCTGTGTGTGCTGAGCTTCAGTGTCTCCAGGCATCACCATTCCAGCTCCGGAGCTGCCGCAGGACACGGGGATGAGGTGGGGCTGGGAGCCAGCGGAGCAGGGAATTCGGGAGGCTCCCAGTGGCACCAGTTCCCCTCCTGTCTCCGAGCAGAGGGCACTGGTGCTGCTGGGACTCACTCACAGAGCCAGTAGAACTGGAAGTAATAGTCAGTGAAAAGGTGTCCCAGCTGCTCCAGGGAAGTGCTGCAGTCAGCTCGGCCCTGGGAATAGGAAAAGCAGCTTAGAGAAGGTGGAATTCTGCCTGGATTATGAGCTGGGGCAGGGACAGATCATCCTCCTGCCACCCGCAGGACTGTGGGAAGCTCTTGGTGCTAAAGCTGCATTTCCCACATTTCATAAATCCCAGATTTCTCTCCTATGGGCCATGGACAAGCAACTCACCGGCTGCGCCACTCGGAAGTGGTAGGAGAACTCCCGGAAGGACAGCATCACCAGAGGCCAGCGGTGCGTGGTGTCCTGGGAAGGAAGAGGAGATAACATCAGGGATGAGCTCAGGGGGTGTTCTCCAGGCTGGATCTGTGAGCAAATCCACAGTGCTGTCAAGTGAACCCATGGACGTTTCCCAGAACACAAGTGGGATGAGGAAGGGCTCTGGGAGCTGGGGGGAATCAGCCTGGAGAAAAGGAGGCTCTGGGAAGAGCTTCTGGCTCTGCCCACCTCCCTGACAGGAGGGGGCAGCCTGGTGGGATCAGGCTCTGCTCCCAGGGAACAAAAAACAGGATGAGAGGAAATGGCCTCAAGCTCTGCCAGGGGAGGTTTAAGTTGGATATTAGGGAAAATTCCTTCATGGGAAGGGCTGCCCAGGACAGCAGTGGAGTCCTCATTCCTGGAGGGATTTAAAAGCCCTGTGGATGTGGCACTTTGGGGACATGGTGGCCTTGGCAGTGCTGGGGGAATGGTTCGACTTTTCAACCTCCATGATATCATGTGTATTTTGTGAGCTGTCCCCTTCTCCCTACCTGTGCATCTGTGGAGTCAGTGGAGCTGTTCCCACTCACAGCATCCTGGCAGGGATCACTGGAGACAAGGCCACAGAGGGAGATGGACACAGCAGAGGAGGAGCTGGGAAGAGAGGACACCATGAGAGCCTGGAAAGGGGAACATGTGTCCCTTTCCCATGGAGACGCTGTGGCCACATCAGCCACTCCAGGGGCTCCCAAAGGATGTGATCCATGGGCACTCACTTCATCTCCAGGGTCAGGTTGGTGTTCACGGCTGTCTGCTGGCTCACAGGGATGCGGTAGCTGAAATTCCCAGTCCTGGGAACACAGAGCATTAGATGTCACCAGGCTGTGGGAAGGCCAGGCCAGAACCCAAAATCCCTAGCAGGCTGAGAACTCAGAGGGGAAAACTTCCCAATGTCCCAAGGACGAGCCCACCACCAAACACAATCCCTGAGGGGAAGCTGGGAGTGCCAGCTCCTCTTCCCATGGAGCAGCACGAAGTGATGGCAGGAAACACCCAAGAAAGTCCTGGAAAAACTCCCAGATTTTCCTATTTGCTGCTGCCACCGAAATGCCACCAAGGTGCCACCAGCCAGCCCTTCCCACTCACCTGCAGGCATCGGCAGCGGCGCAGTACTGGGAATGGATGGCCAGGTTGATCTCCAGGATCCGGATGGATTGCAGCACCGGGCTTGGCTCTGCCGGGGAAAGAACAAAATGTGTAGGAACAGCAAAGGCTGGAAAATGCCAAGAGCAGAGGCTGGAAGGGAAAGAAGATGGGATGCACGTACCATCCGTGCCGGGCTGCTCCGTGCGCGGCCGCTCGCTCACCGGCTGCCGGAGGCTGCGCTGCTGCCGGGAGCTGCTGCGGGAGAGCGAGAGGTTGGAGATGTACTTGGATTTGCCCTGGATGTGGGAGAAGGGGGAGGAGGGGCTGGCATTGGGGCTGCCGAAGCTCTGAGACCTGTCAGGAGTCTTTGGCCACTTGGTGTAGGAGGTGGATTTCCCGGTGATGCCCCTGGATTTGGCTTTGATATTTGTCACTGGCAGGAGGGAGGGCTGGCTTTGGTCTGCGGAAAAACAGGAAAGAAGGTTGTGCTGAGAGGCAGAGAGAGCCTGGGAGCACTGGGATCACCCTGTCCCCATGTCACCTCCTGATGCTTGCCAAGTTGCCCAGAGAAGCTGTGGCTGCCCCATCCCTGGAAGTGTTCCAGGCCAGGTTGGACAGGGCTTGGAGCAACCTGGGATAGTGGAAGGTTCCCTGCCCATGGCAGGGGTGCAACTGGATGGGCTTTAAGGTCCCTTCTGACCCGAAGCATTCCAGGATTCTGTGCTTCCCTTCCCTCTGTGCCTGATGGAGCTGGTGATGGAATGAGGAGGGAATGAGGTCAGACCTCAAGGCAGGGCTGCTCAGGTGAGCTGTGCCTGGTGAAGCTTCCCATGACTTTTTGCTGGCAACGTGGGAAGCTCCAAATCCTTTCCAGCCCCCACATCCCCCTGGCAACAGGATCCAAACTGCACCACGTGGGCAGAGAAGGGCATAAAGGATATATCCAAGGATAAGGATAGAAAGGGTATAGGCTATTAGAGAGCTCTCAAAGGAGTGGAGTGAGAAGGATGAAGCATCTGGAGGGGAGAGGGAGCTGGAATTGTTCATCCTGGAGGAGATCTTCTCACAAGGAGCAGGGCAAGGGACACGAGGTGACACAAACCTTGGAGATGTCCCAGCATTTGTGGGAATCTGGGCTGGCCCTCACCTGTCCGGTTGGTGGCATGGGCAGGGCTGGTCTCCGAGGGGACAACAGAGGAGATGCCAGTGGGAGCAGCAGAGCAGCACATGGAAAAACAGGGAGGGTTGAAACAGGCCAGCACACCACGACCAGGAATGCCAAGGGCTACTCCATGCAGCTCATCCAGGACTGCAGAGACACAGGGAGTAAGTCAAGGGATGGAACACCCGGTGTCCTGCAGCCCTTCCATGAAACCAGAGCCATCCCAATGCATCACCCACCGTGCTCTGGGGGGCTCCTGCTGCTGGCTCCGTTGGATGCAGCTGTGGATCGCACTGTCTGTGTCTTGTCAATGTTCTGGCTTGACCTGGAATGCAGGAAAAGATGCTGGAAACCTCCTGGATGTGGATAACAGGGTCACTTGTAGGAGGGGAGAAAAGTGGCTGCAGCAGGAGGATGGGAAGAGGAACATGGAGTAAGTGGAGATGTGGAGGAGAACAGAGTGATCTGGGAAAGGCAGGAGAAGGGCACAAGAGCCATGAAGACAGCAAGGAGAGCTCAGAAATTCCACAGGGAATTGTGTGGCAGTTCCATGTCTGGCAGTGAGAAGTCCCAGCTGGTTCAGAAGACACCAGCAACCCTCCTGGAACATGCTGGAACAGGGTGTACGTGGCAGATTTGGCTCCCATCAGGAATCTCCTGGGTGAATTCAGGTGCTTGGGAATCAACAAGCTCCAAGCTCTCACCATTCCCTAAGGAATGCCCCTTATCCCTTGAAGACAGTCTGTTCCTCACCTTGTTCCTTAGAAACACACACAATCCCCCCTTCCCACCCCCAAATTCATCCCATGGAATTCCAGGTGTTTCACTGCAGCTATCCAAGACCTGAGGACACCACAGGCATCTCCTGAGGGTAAGGGAGATGGGAAAGGGAGGGAATCTTTCTCCCAGGTCTGCAGAACAAGGAGCACTTCTGTGTCCATGTCTTACCTGTCCCTGAGCATCGCTCCACGTTTCTGTGGGATTAACGGAGCTTCACTCATTTAGAGGAATTAAAAAAACACTTTGTCATCTCCAGAATTTGTCTAATTACAGGGATTTCTTTTCCAGGTGAAAGGAGACTCAATACCAGTCTCCCAAAGGGAATGTGGGCACAAGCCTCTGGAGCTTCACCTTCATCCCAGTCTAAATCCAACCCCTATCCCTCATGTTCCTCCACTGCCTCATCCCTTTTCCTTACACAGCTTTATCTTGCTCCTGCTCTCCCTGCAGGATGCAATTTTTTCATCTAACCTTTGATAAATTGATTTTTCCATCTCCTACTCCTAATTTCCCTTCCCTGACAAGATCCATAACCCTTTCTCCTGGAATCCCACTGGAAGTCTCACATCCCTTTCTCTGTTTTCAGTTTCTTGGTCTTTCGTGGTGCAGGAAAAAAAGAGGAATTAAATAATGAAATAATGAAACAGTCACATACCGTGGACACAGAGCGACCGGAATTCCGGGACCCCCGTGCCGAAAGAGGGCCAGGAGACAGGCAGTGGGTACAGCAAAGTAGCTACAGGACAGTGCAGGGAGAACAGGAAAGTGGGAAGATGACCAGGAGGACAGGGAGTGAAAGAGGATATGGAAGACAAGGGGAAGGAAAACACAAAAACGGGGAAATTGAAGACAAAGCGGAAGGAAAATGGGTTGGATGAGAGATGCAAGGAGGAGAGGAAAATGGGAGAGGGAAGAGAGGGAGAAAAAGAGACTCATTATCAGGTTACACGAGCTCCCAAAGCTGATCCAGCCCTGCTGCACCAGTGGGATGAGGCTATTTTAGTCCAGCTGGAGGCATCCAAGGAACATTCAGCACATCCTAACAGGACATTCCCTTTTCCTTCTCTACTCCTCACTTCTTGCTCCAGATAATTCAACCGCTGTCAGACTGGGATGTGTGGCTGTGCTTGGCAGGGTTTGCAGCTCTGGGATTGTGCTCCAGCCTCTCCCAGGTGACCTGATCCCTCCCAGCCACTCCCGAAACACCCACCCATCGATGTCCACGAGATCCTCCTCGCTGCGCAGGCTCAGCACGTACAGCGTGGACATGGACACCACACTGGAAAAGAGAGAAGGGCAGGGTGAGGAGGAGCAGGGATCAATCTGCTTCCACAGGATTCCAGCCCAGGAGAGATGGATGCCCAATGCCTGGAAGTGTTTGAGGCCAGTGGGATAGTGGAAATTCCCAGCTCATGGCAAGGGGTTGGAACCAGATAAACTTTAAGGTCTCTTCCAACCCAAAGCACTCCAGGATTCTCTGGAAGAATCCAGAGCCCCTCGCTGCACACCCCATGGATGGATGAGCTGGAGGGGGCTGATGCAGCAGCCTGGGAGTGGGATCTCACCTGAATGCCATGATGATGACCAGGGCAATGATGGTGCCCTGAAGGAAGCGCTGGCTGATGCAGGCCTGCTCCGGGACAACCGACGGAGACTGCGAGGGGAAAAAATCCTGGATCAGCTCAGCTCCCTCACTGCTCTGGTCCTTGCATGGATCTCCCCCAGCCCATCCTGAGCTCTTTTCCTGCCTCCCTGAAAATCCTGAACTCCCCAAGTTTAGAAGTCATTTAATGTCTCCATTAGGAGATGGAAAGGAAGGTCATGGGAAAACAGGCTGGAAAAGGATCATGGAGTCCAACCCTTCCCCCAGCACTGCCAAGGCCACCACTAATCCCTGTACCCAAGTGCCACATCCATACGGTTTTTAAATCCCACCAGCAATGGGGACTCCACCACTGGAGCCCACTCCAGTGCCTGACAGCCCTTTCCATGAAGAAATTTCCCCTAACATCCAGCCTAGCCCTCCCCTGACACAACCTGAGGCCATTTCCTCTTGGACAAGGCAGGGAGGAGAGCCTGATCTCTTGGCTCCAACTTCCTTCCAGGGATTTGTGGACACTGAGGTTCCCCCTGATCCTCCTTTTCTCCAGGCTGAGCCTTCTCTGCTCCTGGCACTACTCCTTTGGGATCCATCCCTTACCTTGCCGGCGACTTTGTGGGGTCTCTTTTTGTGGGGCACGCTTCCTGCCCGGCTGAACTGGCTCCCAGTTTGGCTGCAAGGAGAGAGGCATAGAGCTGAGCTGGGCAGGAATAACTCTCCAAGCCATTCCCAGGCACAAATGGGATTTTCTGGGAGGCAAAAGACCTCTTTGTGGTGTGACAGTCACAAACCCTTTAGGTGCTTTGCCCCAAAACCAGCATAACCACGGTTAGGATGGAAATTTTGGAAGTATGGGAAACTTTTTGCCATGAGAAAGCCACTGACTTTAGGGAAACATGGAGATCATTTCATCCTGGGTGTTGTTGGGCTGGTCCTGTTGGAATTCTAAACCTCCCCAAGCTCAGCTCTTTAAATCCACTCCAGGCCAAGAGACACCAGCCAACATCCCACTCCTTCCTCATCTCCCTGTTCCCAATCCGAGCTGCCCCTTGGAGCTTCCTGGGATGAAAGGGGACGTTCCCTGTGGCTCCATGGGTACCTGAAGGCTCCAGAGCTCACAGTTGACTTCATGCTGTCCAGCCTCTTCAGCTTGGCCAGCTTGTGGCTCCACCTCTCCAGCTCATCGATCCGTGTCTCCAGGTTATCCGTCAGCTTGCACAGCTCCTTCACGGCTCCCACGTTCTCCATGAAAATCCTCTCCTGCCAGGGAATCAGGCCAGCAGGTTGAAGCACACCTGGATCTGGATGATCCATGCCCTCCATGTGTGCCCTGGGAGACTGTCCCCTCGATTCCCAGAGCAGCAACCATGCTGCCACAGGTTGGGAAAGGTCAGGAAACCAGGTGCTCCAGGTTATCCTGACATAAGCCCCTTATCTTATCTAGGAGGGGAGATTAGGACTGGGAGGCTCCCTGCAGGAAGCTGCCAACAAGGAGCCCTTCCCAAAGGAGATGCTGCCAAATTTCACCAGCACCAGGCTGGTTCCTCCCTGCTGGTGTCTGATATCCACCCAGGGCTGCTCCTGACTTCTGGAACACCAGCAAGGTCTGAAACTCATCTGGGAGCTTTCCCCAGGCATCACACTTTCCACCTTCCATGTCCAGCTCCATGACTCCCTCAAGCCAGGTTCCCCAGCCTCCTGGCTGCCACCAACCTTGTTCACCACCAGGAAGTTCTCCAGGGTTTTCCCATTGGAAAAGACCAGATCCCCAGTGTCCTTGACAGCTTCTGGGAGGATCTCCTTCACTTCCTGAGCGATGACACCTGTGTGGAGATGGAACAGTGGGATGGGATGGTCCTGCACCCTCTGGACACTCTGGGAGTGACACCAGGGCTGTCCCCTCCTCATTCCAAGCTGTGCAGAGCTCCTCGGGGACTCTGAAGGGCAAAGCGTGGTCAGACAAGGCTGCTCCCCAAATTCTACGGATAGGGATCATCACCCCACCTTAATGTACCTGGAGAAACCTTCTCCCTGTGGGAAGTGCCACCTTCTCTCCCACTCACTAAAAAAGGGAATTTCACTAGATTCCTTAATTTGGGAGGTGAGAAGGCCCTTCTTGCCTACCCCACACCTGGGGGGCTGCCTTGGTGCAGAGCTGGGTACAGCCCCTGGGAAAGGCAGGGAATTCCTGCAGGACATTCCTGTGTCAGAGGGGTATTCCCGTGGGACATTCCTGACTCACAGCTGTATTCCCATGGGATGTACCTGTCTCAGAGGTGCTGTCAATGCCCACTGTGGCTGCAAACTCGGGTTTGTAGTTGTAGTGCACCAGCCTCATCCTGGAGATCCGCTTCAGCTGCTCCGTGGTGTCCACCTGGGATAAAACAGGCACACTGAACTCCCAAAGGGATATTGCTTCTGAAATCCCCACCACTCTGCATCCAAGCAGGACAACTCCCTATGGCCCATGGGAATTCCTCTGGGAGACAGCTCTGAACCCTGCTCTGAGCAGCCAAAAGGACAAACACTGGGGTTAGTGTCCAGGTCAGGACAAGATCCTTAGATAGAGAAATCAGAGGATTGAGTGTCCTGGCAGAACCACAGGGAAGAGACAGTTCCCAGAAACAGGTGACATGATTCTATCCAGCTTTTCTGGACAGGCAAATCCAGCTGAGAGGAATTCAGAGTAGAGCCGAGCCTCTCACCCAGGCTCTGGCAAGGCCCAGTGTGGTACCTGCCATATTGACCTTTTCCCCCTCTTGTTTTCCACCTTTTTCACACTGTTTGCTACTTCTGGCTCACACTGGAAGAGTCAATAGACATGACATGGTGGACTGTCTGTGCTTGGGACAGAAAGAATCCTAAGCCACTTCCCATCTGCGCTACAGTCATGGAATCATGGAATTTCCCCACTTGGAAAGAACTCACAAAAAACACTGCAGTTCTTCAGACTCTTGGTGACCCCAAGCCCACCTTGTTTTCCAGGTTCTCACCTCCTGGATGTCCTCCTTCACTCGGACATCTGAAGGGTGCATCAGGGACCCCATGACCTTCACGTTGCCATGGACCACCAGGGCCTCGTCGGGGCGGTCCGTGTTGATTCCCACGCGGCCGTGGTGGAACACGGTGTCCGGGAGCTGTGCCCGCTGCCAGAGCACGTCACTGTCACTCTCAAACTGCCCTGGGTTGGAAGCCTGCAGGGAAATGGGAACTCAGGACAGCAGGAAACCAAGTGACATGGATGATGCTCCTGGGTCCCACATGCAGAGCATTCCAGGCTGCCTGCAATTCCCTAAAATTCTGCACTGTGCATCCTGGAAGCTGCCTAATCCATCGTGGATTTCTTGTCTGAGGTCTCTATTTGGGTTTTACTACTTGCTTTCATGGTTTGGAGCTGAGTGCTCCAGTAAAACCCTGGGAATGGTGCCTTTCTTTTCCCACTCCTCTGCCTTAGGACATGAAAAGGTGATGTTCTGGGAAAGTGCCCAGTTTTCCTGCATCTTCTTGTTCCTGCGGCAGAGTTCCAACAACTCTTCCCTCATTCCCAATAAATCTACTGGATGCTGATCCCCTTTGGACAATGGGATTCCTTCCTTATCCTTACAGGTTCTTGAACCAGGTATGGAAAGTCTGAAGCCAGAACCCAAGTGTGGACAGGGAAAGCTACAGGCAAGGCAGGGAGAGTCTGGAGGAGGTGGGAAAGGTGAGAAATCAAGTTTGGAAAAGACCTCTAAGAACATTAAAGCCAACCCAGCACCACCACCACCACATTCACCACTAAACCATGACCCCAGGTGCCACATCCACACCTTTTCTGAATGTGGAATGTGGGAAACAGCCCAGGATGCTACAGCAAAGGGGACAGAGAGAGAGGACAGGGATTTACCCGGACGATGATCCGCTCGGAGATGTGGGCTGCCAGCGTGTAGTTCTGGTTCTGGGCATGTGCCTGCAGGGCCACCACCAGCATGAAGTACCTGCAGAGGGACACAGCTCAGGGACACATCCTGTGCTGGGAAGAGCCAGATCTCAATCCCTCTGGAGCACTGGGCACCATGCTGGGCTCCCTCTCCTTGAGGTGGGTGTCCCCAACCCCTCCCAGAGCAGGGACCCTTCTGGTGTCCGCAATCCAGGCCCTATTCCCACATCCCACTCCAGCTGCTCTGCCCAACCCAGGGACAGGCAGATCCACAGGATGTTCTGGAGGAGGCCCCTGTGTCCTCCCTCACCTCTGGTCTGGGTTGGGTTTGCCTTTTTTCCTCATGTTGTTGGCCGTGGTCTCGCTGAAGTGCAGCCGCCCCACGGTGACCTTGGTGACCTGCTCCGGGGGCAGGTTCACCCTGGAAGGAAAGGAAAATGAAGGAATGAGAGAGGATGGTGACTATCTGGGAATGGTGACTCTTTTCCACTTTTCTCCTATCTCTTCCTTCCTTAGGTGAGAAGTACACAGTTTTCCTGCACCTGGAGGCCTTGAACCCAACAACACTTCCCTCATTCCCAGCTGGACACTGATCCAATCTTGGGACCTGCAACACATTCATCATGCCCTGAGGAACCAGGTATGGAGAGGCTGGAGCCACAACCTGGAGAGGAGGGCTTTTTTGGGAATGGCCATCTCCTGGCCTGCTCCACCATGGCATGAACTGGGCACAGAGCAGGGTTGGGAATGCAGGGAGAGGAAAACAGGAGAAAACTGGAGAGTGTGACACACACACAGTGGAGTTTCCCCACCTTCTCCTGCTGTTGCCTGTTCCCTGGACACACAGGATGTCACTCCCATGGACATACTCACGTGACAGGGTTGAAGGGCCGTTTGCTGCGGTCCGACTGCGACTGCTCGATGTTGATGGACTGGTTCAAGGCCTCGAGCTGGACAGAAGGATTTGGGAATGTGGCACAGAGCACAGAGACCTTCCCCATCCCACCTCCTCCTTCCCACGTTCTCTGCCCACCCTTCCATGCCTGGGTAGATCCAACTCTGAACACCCAGTCTGAGTGTGGGCATTGTCCAAGTTGAGGGTGGAAGGATCTTCCCAAAGTGCCTTTATCCCTCCGGAGTCAGAGGTGAGTGGGAAGCAATCCTGAGTCCATCTTAGGACTTGTATTTCAATGGCCTCAGGGGATGTTTAGATTGGATATTAGGGAAAAGTCCTTCATGGAAAGGGTGGTGAGACGTTGAAACAGGCTGCCCAGGGCAGTGTTGAATTATTGCTGAATGTAGAGTCATCATTCCTAGAGGGATTTAAAAGCTGTGTGGATGTGGCTGTTGGGGACGTGGATTAGTGGTGGGGGAAGAGCTGGACTCCATGATCCTAGAGGGCTTTTCCAAGCTAACCAATTCCACAATTGTGTGATTCCACACATCTCTCTACTACACGAAAAGCTGGTGTTACCTGTTCCCAGCCACCCTCTTTTCCCAGCTGGAATCACCACGGTCCCTCAGCTCCATTACCTTCACTCCGTGCAGCTTCAGGTAGAAGCATTCCAAGGGTTTCAGGCCCTCGGGGGTCTTCACGTACTTGGGATCCCCGAGCATTCCGATGTACACAGTGACCTGGAAGTGGTTCTTCTTCTGGCACACGAAGGCATCGTCTCCCACGGAGAAGTTGAAGCCCTTGTCGGCATCCACGCGGTACGTGAGCATCGGGCTGGGAAGAGGGAGCAGGTGAGACCAGGGATTCCCCACAGAAACTGTGGATATCCCATTCCTGGAAGTGTTTTGTGCCAGGCTGGAGGGGCTTGGAGCAATCTGGGCTAGTGGAAGCTGTCCCTGCTGCTGGATCATCATCCATAAGGTCCCTTCTGACCCACATCATCCTACGGCTCTTCCCATTCCACTGGGAATGAGTATGGAGATCCCAAGCCTGTCCAAAGCCTGCAGCATCCCTTTAACGTGGCTCGCTGGGAGAAGCAGCTCAGACTGACCCACACCTTGTGGCATTCCCAGTGTCACCTCTTACCAGGCTGCACCCCTGTATCCCAAAATTCCTGCTGAAATCACAACCACCTGCTCCGGCTGCTGCGGAAAAGCTTCCAGCTTCCAGCAGACAGGTCTGGAGGAAGAGGGGTCCTGGCTGCTCCATGAACACACACCAGCTGGAAAGGTTTAATCTACATCTCCTTAATGGGCTGGTTTCCATGGGAATCAGGGAAATATGTGGCCTTTGCAGCGAGTCTGTTTTGCTCACCATCCATAAAGCCCAGTCCTGGGCTGGTGGGCCCTCGGAAGGGGGGAAGGAGCTGCCTCTCATCCCACAGAACATCCAAATCCCATTGTTTTTAACTAAGGAACAAAGGAAAAGGGGAGCTCAGCCCAGCCTTGGATCTCAGGCTTAAAAATTATTGAGTACTTTTCCCACAAAACCAAACCACTTCTGACTTCCACCTCCAGAAAGACTGGGAGGGGAGGGGAACAGGCGGACAGTGAGGAATGTGGCAGAACTCAGGAGACTCTGGGAAGCAGGAGATAGGGATTCTTCACTGGTATCCCTCCTTTTTTTTCTGGAATAAAACCATTCTCCCCCTGCAATCACCTGAGGAGTTAATGTGCATGAGAGCTGGGGGTGATTCCAGGTTGCCATGAGTAATTCTGGGATGGCCACGAGGAACTACTCGCTCCTCACGCCCCAGGGAGTTGGGAATGCCGTGCCCTGCTCCAGACACAAACCAGGCGGTGGGAGCAGAGCACTACCTTAGCCCAGAGGCACGAGAGGAATTCCTCAACCTCCTCCCAGCCTCAGTCCTGGATTCTCCATCTGGATACTCAGGACTGGGACTCGCAGCTGAAGCTGATCCCTCATCCCAAGGGGATCCAAGCAAAGATATCCCTGGCTGTTTTTATGGCTCCCAAGTGTTCACCACTCTTCCCAGTGTTTTTTTAACTGGCAAAGCCAAGGAGAGGGAGGGTCTGTCTGAACCTCCAAGCTATGGATGCTTCTCAAATGGGAAAACTGATGGCTGCTAAATGTGTGCTGACAGAGGGGAGACAGGCAGGCTCCCCTTCCTCTGCTCTCTGGAAATTCCAGGTCTTTCACAATCCCCTTTCAGAGGTTCCTTATCACTGATTTTCCCACTTTCCCAATGGCTATCTCTGCACTGGGATTGATCAGAGGGAAGAAGTTGTTTTCCATGCTGGCTTTTCCAGGGAGAGTGCGGGGTCCAAAGGGCAGTGTCAGGAATAAAAGGTCTGGGGTCAAATGAATTATTTGATCCTGAACATCCCCACTGACAGGGGTGGATTAAGGCAGGACAGAAGGGCAGGATCAGAGGAGGTTTTTCCCAATCCCAATGAGGGTGAGGGGTTACAGACTCCCCACTGGGAATTTTATTGGGATTTGGCCAAGAGCAGGAGAGCAGAGGGATGCTCATGTTCCCCCATTCCTTCCTTCCAGGTTTCCCCATATCTAAACTATTCTTCAGACATAATATTGGGAGACCCCTAATCCAAAGACATTCCCTAATTCCATGCATTCCCTGATTTCTTTTGCTTCCAGGATACAAACTCCAGCTGGGCAGCAGGACACTGTCATCTCTCCCACACAATCCCACCTGTGTGTCCACACCATGCATTCCCTTCAGCTTCCCAGGATACATCCATGATCCATCCCCAGCACCCTGTATCACATATCCCAAAACACATCCAGCAGGTCTGGACCACATCCCACTGGTCTCCATTCCCCTGGGGAGATCCAGGATGTGCAGCACAGCCAAGTTTGGAGCTGTTTCTCCAGACACTTCTCCCAGCCAAAGGCTGCAACCCCAAAACCCCAGGTTAGCCCCCAGAGAGCACCAGTTTGCTGGATGGGAAAAGCACCTTCCCAGTTTCCCAGCTCCAAGGCTCTGGCCTCAGCATGGAGGTGTTTCCATGAAAAGCTGCACTATTCCCAGCTGCCTTCCCTCAAGCTGGGAGAAGGAGGAGGGAGCTGGAATTTATCAGAGCCCACTGTCAGGGAGATGAATGGCTCCTTCTCCCAGGAGTAAATTAGGGAATTGCCCGGTTCCAGGCCTCTTTGGCTCCGCTGCTGGAAACCAGCTCATCCCTGGAAAAGTTCACTGAGTCTAAAACCACAAAATCAGAGCAAAATGCCAAAAACATTGTATGCTATCCATAAAATTAATCCAGGGATTTCTGTCTCCTTCAACAACACAGATTCCTTGGCAAAACCTGAGACACAAGAACATAATTCCTATCCCATCCCCTTATGGAACCTCATTTTTTGTGTGCAAAGGGAGGAAAACATGGAATAGCATTAATTGTATTTTTTGCCCTGCAATCACTCCCAAGAATCTGGTAAGAACCTGGACAGCTTCCCATGCTCTCCCTCCTTCACCTCCTTTCTGGACTCTTTTCTTATGATCAAGAGTAGGAAAAATCAGATAATTCAGATGATTCACATTCCTGAGGCTGTGAAAAGGTTTTGGGCACCTGGATCACAGGGAACTCAAACAGCACATCGAGACTGGGGACAGCTTCCAGCAGAAACCAGACTGGGAATAATTATGGATTTGGATGTGGATGCTGCTCATTTGCTGTGGACACCCAAAAGCAGAAAGGAAGGAGACAATTCCCACCTGCCAAATTTGAATTAACCGACCTAAAAAATGCCATCATAGGAGCAAGGAAAGATGGAAATTTTTTTTGTGTTTCTCCTAGATTATCCCAGGAAAGTACTGCACCAGGAGAATGAAGGGATATTCCATTTAAAAAGAGATGTAGGTCCAGCTTGCACAGGAGCAGGAAGAGTCCCCTGAGATAATGTGGAGCTAAAAATTAATTAATCAACCTTTAACCCTTAATTCCACTCAAATCCAGCACCACAACAAAGCCCACGTGGCTTCCTCAAATCTCCATGGAGTCACCTCAATGGAATTTAATCCTTACACAACAGGATGACGACCTCAATTTCCCAGGAGTGGGTTTGCTCTGGCTTTTACCCTAAATCCTGAAAGCAGGAATTAGGGAAGTGATCCCAAGATCCAAAGAGCAGGGCTGGTGTTTTAGGTGTTCTCCAGCAACTCCTCTGTGTCCAGCAGAAAATATCATGGAGTTTGTCTCTGCCGATCCACCTGGGGACACCAGGGTGCAGGGAAAACCTCTGGAAGTGGGACAGAAATGCCTGGAAATGGCCCAGGACAAGCTGTGCTGTGTTTGGGATGGAAAATCATTTTCCCAGATCAGGAAGAGGTGAGAAGGAAAAGGGAGGCTGGAAAACTGATGGATAAGAGGTGACATGTCCAGATAGAGGTCACAGGAGGTGGCAGTGGAATTCCTGCACATGGAAGAGGGATTTGGGAGCAGGATTCATGGGAGATGCTCAGCTTTCCCCATCCCACCATCCAGAGGGAGCAAACGTGGTGGAGAGCAGGGAAAGGTGCAGGATGGCTGTGGAGCTGCTGATACTCTTTGATGGAAATGGCTTGGTAAACCAGAAGGAATTTTCTTCCCAAATTATCCCTCTCCTGCTGTGGGGTGGGAAAACAGCCAGAGTCCAAAAGAGGTGACCAGCTCCAACAGAGAATTCCCTGCCCTGGCACCACCATGAAAGATGGGATAAAGGCTGGAGGAGCAGATCTGTGTGGGAAAGCTGGGACTCTGCCCCCACCCTTGGAGCCCGTGGCTCCCATTCCCAGGCAAAGTGTGATCACAGTCCTGGGTTATCCACAGGCACTGGAGCATTCCCTGCCCTGTGTCCCCCACAGGACCCCAGCTGGCACTGTGGAAAGAGGAGGGAGGGAACTGAGAGGGAACAGAGGGTCTCTGGGAGCCATCCCAGGAGCTTGCCAGCTCTTTGTCACCTCCCAGGAATGCAGGGAGGATCCAGAGTGGTTTCCTCCTGAGCACTCCTCCTTCCCAGTGTGCTCTCTCCACCTTCCCACTTCTCTCTTCCCTGTCTTGGTCATCCCAGCCTTCCTCTCTGGCCTGTCCATCACTTCCTAGATTTCCTAAATCCCTTCCCTCTCCTTCCTTCCTCCTCTGCCCTCACAGCCACTCCCATTCCTCCTCCAGCTCCTTTCCATGCTGCTCAAGCTGTCCTGAAGTGGCTATGGATGACCTCCAGCCACCCACTCCAGCCACTAGGAATTCCAAATCCTAAATTTAAAATCCAGGATTCTGGTAAATCTAGGGAGGGGGAAAAGGCACTGCTGGTCCCAAGTTTCCTCAGGACAAGGCTGGATTTGCCATGGTGAGAAAGGTCTGAGTGGCTGCAGGACTGTCACCAAAGCTGCTGAAATGCTTTCTGCTATTCCTTAATTATCCATAAAAAGTGTGGAGAAAAGTAGGAAAGGGGCAGTGGGGAGCATTACCTCCACCACAAAGCCCAGCCCAGGGAGATCCTTATCCCATATTTCAAGTGGGATGCTCCCAACTCCAGCAGCTTGCCACTTGCACGAGGAATGTTATTCCCACTTTTTTCAGCGGTGAAGGAATTACTCACAGCTCCTTGTAGTTGGCATCATACAGAGTTGCCCACTTGTTCTGCTGGTGTGGCTGCCACTTGATGGACTGGAAGTTGGGATCCAGGTAGGAACCATTCAGGCTGTCATTATCCTGAATCAGGCCTGTGGAGAAGGTTAAAATGGATTAAATCCTGATTTTACTCACTGGGTGAGTATCCAGAGGGGTGGGAGCCCAAGGAAGTGACTGGAACTGCCAGGGCAGCACCAGATCCAGGCCAGGGGTGAATCCCACAGGTTGGCAACCATCTTCCCTCCTCCCTGGTGTGGTGGGAATGGGGCTGGAATTCAGGAATAGCGGGGGTACCTGGTGAGAGCGCACCCGGCTGGTGCCAGGGAGGCGTCTGGACACGATCGGGATTGAGGGGCACGGATCCCATTCCTGGCTCCTGCTTGATCAGCCCATTGAGCATCTGGGCATTGAGGGTGTTGGGGGGGGACTCGGAGTGTTTCCTCTTCTTGGCAGGATGCACTGGGAGGCTGTGGATACCGCAGGGAATGGAGAATTGGGAGGTGACAATCCCACAAGGACAAGCAGGATTTCACATGGAAAAACAACATTCCCACAGTGCTGTCCCACTGCTGAGTCTGGGTCACCCATGTGCTGAGCCACATCTTTAACTCCACACAATCCTGGAACGGTTTGGGTTGGAAGAGACCTTAAAGCTCATCCAGTTCCAACCCCCTGCCATGGGCAGGGAACCTTCCAGAGATTTCCCCTCATTCACTCCCACCATTGAGGCATCCCCAGACCATTGCCAGCCTTACTCTGCTCCGTGCTGCTGGAGGAGCTGGTGCAGCATCTGGGATTGCTGGGCATGGTGCAGCTCGGCGGGCGCCATTCCCGGCCCAACGCCGTACGGAGGCATCAGGGGCTCGGCTTTCAGGAACATCTCCCGCTGCAGGCCGGGAAAGTGGGAATTGNTGGAGGAGGAGGAGGGTGCTCCAGGCGGGAAGGGGGAGTCATGTGACACATATTTTCGGGAGTCATGGTGCGGAGGAGGTGAGGATCTGGAAAGGGAGAAAGAGGCAAAGTTAGGAGTGTCCTGATCCCAGGTCCAGCACTGACTCAGTTATCTTGGATTCTCAGCTGGATGAGGCTTGGAACAACCCGGCCTAGGGAAAGCATCCCTGCAGGGGTTGGAATTAAGGTGCTTTTCCAACCATTCCAAAATTCTATCCTTCCATGGGAAAATGAGGGAGAAAAGTCAATGGAATTACCTGAACACCCCCAGCACTTCCAGGGAGGATTTCTGAGGGGGCACTTTAAACATTTTAACTAAGACCAGGAGTAGACTTTGATCCCTGAATTTAAATAAATAAAAAGGGACATTCAAATGCGATTCCACCTTTCTCCTCCTCTGTTTGGAATGGGATACTAAAACCATTCCATAATTAGAGTGGATTTGACTACACCAGCACCAACAGAAATGTTTGGGGTGTGGAGGGATATGCAAATCCTTCCTGCCCTGCTCCTCATCACCTCAGCATTCCAGACCCACTCCCTTCCACGGGCAGGGACACCTTCCACTATCCCAGGTTGCTCCAAGTCCTGTCTGACCCAGCCTTGAAGCCACAGCTTCTCTGGGAAATCCATCCCAGGACCTCAGCACTCTCATAGGGAAGAATTCCTTCCCAATGTCCCTCTGGTAGTGGGAAGCCATCCCCCCCCCTTATCCAAAGTCCCTCTCCAGCCTCCTTTTCCTTCAAAACAAAGCCCATCTGTTTTTCCAGCCTTTCCCTGATATTTGCATCAACCTGTGCCTTCAGGTGTCCCCACAGGACACTGCAATCCCAGCAGGAATGAGGGACTGACTCCTGGGATGTGAGGAAACCACAGGGGAGGAAGAGACAGTGACTTTGTTTTAAGTACAAGGCAAAGCTTCTTCATTCTCCAATGTGGAAAATTGGCCGGAAAACGCATCCAGGGACTGGCAACCAAGGCAGGCACAGCTCTGGGAACATGGAGAGGGACGGCAGGGAAGGATCTGTTGGATCTTTCCAGGCTGAGCTGGATGGACTTTGGCCTCAGAACACCCAGGCAGGGGCTGAGTAACGAGGCCAAAGCGCTTGACCAGGAATGGGAAAACTCCTCCCGTCAGAAGGTCTGGAAAACTGGAATGTGTTTGTGCTGGGTCTTCCTGCTGAAGGCAGCCAGGGCAGGGCTGCTTCCACCCATCCTGATCCCTTCCAAGGTTTTCTGCTTCCCGCTGGGACCTCTCAGTGCCTTTTCCACGCACATGCAACTGGATTTCTCCTTCCAGGCTCAATCCCAGCTCCTTTGGGAGCTGCCTCAGGGACAGCCCAGCCAAGGATAGATAGGCAAGCGATGTGCTTGCCCAAGGCATTCCCAAATCCAGGAAAAATCATGTCCAGGAATGCCATCCCAGCTTTGTGGGTGCCCTCCTGAGCCTCCTCTCCTTCCCAACTGAGCTCCGAGCACTCCAAAGCCGCTCTCCCCATGGTGAACAACCTGGCCTCTTTGTTATATTTAAGGAAGGGCCAGGAGGAATTCCAGGGATTTTTTTTAGCAAGATAAACAGAACTCTTGACCTCTTCCATCAAAAAAAAA
>VXBI01001403.1:2764-24191 GCA_013397375.1 Toxostoma redivivum | reverse complement strand
AAAAAAAAAAAAAAAGGAACAGGCACTGCTCCCAGTGGGGACTGGGCTGGAGCCTGGGGAAGAGGGTGCTCCTGTTGAGGGGGAAGGGAGACCAGCACAACCTTCCCTCCTTCCTTCCCAAGGAGTTTTTCCATGGAAGAACAGTGAAGGTCACCAGAGGGACCAAACAACCCTCGGTGGCTTTCCTGGGGGAAGGCAGGAGTACCTTGCAGTGACCCTGGAGGGGGTCCCAGCTCCCTGTGCCATTCCAGCGGGAACAGAAAATCCTTGGGATCATCTGGAGGGGAGGGAAAGGCTGGGAAGGAACTTACTGGAGAATGGCGGGTTCATGGCTGCTTCCCAGAGGCAGGTTCCATGTCAGGGGTGTGCTCCCGCTCCGTGCTCCCGAGGCAGAGGGCAGGACGAGGGGGATGCCGGGCTCCACATCCCACCCCACCGCGATCTCCCTGCACCCACACCTCCCACCACGCACTCAGTGCCCGTGGATTCTCATTGCCACCACGGAGTCAGGGTCCGTGGGTTCCCAGCTCTCCTCCTGTGCCGGTCCCTCTCCCCTTTCCCAAAGCCGGGAGCGGAACAATGGGCGAAAGCCGAGGGATATTTACTAACTGATAATCTCCCCACGTACTGCAGCCGCCTGTTTTCTCCTGGCTGATAAAGACTGCAGAGCCAACCACTTCCACGGAATAAAGAGGGGGTGGATGCTGGATTTAGGGTTTGGATTAGGTTTTTTTTCCCTCCCCTTCTCCCTTTTTGAAGCACTCACCGTTCACCTGCTGAGGGGAGTAAGCTTCCGATCCGGAATCTGGGGGAGAGTCTGGCAAAGTGCTGCGGAGCAATGGGAAAACAGAAGGGAAAGTCATTTTAATCCACTTTCCAGCATAACCAAGAGGTCCAGGTGGGTGCAAGCGCCCTCCAGGATCTGGCAGGGAATCCCAGGTGCACCTGCAGCAGATCCTGGACACCCTGAGTGTGTCCAGCTGGGACTGCCATCCCTGTCACTGTTTCCACTGGAGCTCGGGAATAGGGGCGTTTTGTTGAGCTGACAGCAAGGATTCCAGGGAAAAGAAGCCAAACAGAAATTTATCTGCTTCCCAGGGAAAGCTGTGCTTCCCATGGAAATGTCAGTGCTCAAGTGGAATGCACAGAGCTCTCTCCCCATCCCGGGAAGCTGTTCCAGGCCAGGCTGGAAAAGGCTTGGAGCAACTTGGGATAGTGGAAGGTGTCCCTGCAATGGGACTGGATGGGCTTTATGGTCCCTTCCCATCCAAACAATTCCATGATTCCATGAAATGGGAAGCTCTGGGGGACCTGGGAAGCCCAAGGGATGGATTTTAACTGAGCAGCACCACAGCTCCTGCTGTATCCCCCTGGATATATTCCAACATCACCAGGAGCAGGATTTGGCCCTGACTGCGAAACACAATAAAAAAAAAAAAAGTGGGAGCTCCCAGCTGCCTTTTCCAGCACATCCATTGCTAAGGATAGCAGGATGGGATCCTGGCACAGCAGGGATAGGCAGGGAGACCATGACACATCCCCATTTTCTACAGGAATTCTTTTCCATTCACCCATCCTACACCATCAGCTTTATGGATGTGAAATAATCCCAGACAAATCCCAGTGCTCCTTGGATGAAAGCCAGCCAAAAAGCAAATGAATCAGGGAGGAAAAGCATGGGACATACTGCTCCAACTCTGCTCCTGACAGCACCCACAGTTCCAGCTGGGAACCAGGATACAGCATCTTCCTGGAGCAGAGAAGCCCAAGGACCATTAACTGGATTCTCCATGAGAAGTTGCACACAGCAGGGGCTGGAGGGAAACAAGGTAGAGTGATCCCAAAAAACCCCTTGCCATCCTTCCTTCATCCTCCACCTTGGAGCACCTTTCCATCATTCCCTTCTGGCTGGAGCATCCATTCCCAGCCTTAATTCCAGGCTCCTTGCCATGCAGGATCTGAGTTCATACTGTATTTCCTATGGATTTATCAGGATTTATGCACCAGCAAGCCAAGTTTTGGCCAGTAACAAAAGGGAACAGAACAATTCAAGGAATCCAGGAGGCTAGAAAAGGTGGGCACTGCAGAATTCCCACAGGGAGGCAGCATGGATGTGCCCAGTCCAAGGGAAGGGTTTGGTATCCACCACATTGCCCCCGAGCACACGATGGGATGCTTGGGCCAGGAACTGGATTCCATTATCCATGTGTGTCCTTTCCAGGATATTCCATGATTCTCCACTGGAAAAAGCCTGGCACAAGGGAGAAAAGTCATTCTGGGATGCTGAGGGAATGCTGCCATCAAAGCTGCTCCAGTTCAGCTGCATCCAAATGAGGTCTCCATCTCCGACAGCAAGGTGTGATCCTTACTCATGATATCCTGCAGAATTCCAGATGCATCCAGAAGAAAAGTCATCACTTCATGCTTTTGATTCCCCCTAAGCTCCAGATATCCTTCTGGGATCACTGCAAGGGAAAACCCCCTGGTCTGGGAATAAAAGAAAAACAGATTTTCTCTTCTAGCTTTCTGGGATGTCTTTCCAAGTTCATCCAAAGGGTGAAAGTCACTGGCTGAGTGTTCCCAATTTTGGGAATCCCCACGTTGTGCTTGCTGGCAACACTAGAGGGCACAAGGCAGAGGGAGAAGAGCCAGTCCTGGAGCCATCCTGGCATCACTGTCCTTGCATCATAATCCCATGGGAGAAGGCTGTCCAGGGCAAACACCACCTAAAGATCCAGGCTGGAGCACAGCACAGCACCTTGGGATGTAACTATTCTCCTCCTTCCATCCCAGAGAGCAGGAACCACATCCTTTCTCCTCTCAGGAATAACTCTCCAGTTGGGTTCATCAGCAATCCTGCCTTTCCTCTTCCTCAGAGCTTGTTGAAAAGGACACATCCAGCTCAGATCCATCTTTTCCTTCTCTGGAGCGGAGCATCTGCAACATCAGGCCATGAGAAGAACATCTCCCTGCCCAGTGGAGAACTGGGATACTCTGGGGTAGTCATGGGAACATCCCAGAGACTGAATTCCATCCCAGAGTCTGAATTTTGTCTCGTTCCAGTTCATTCTGTGTCTCTTCCTCCTTAAAAACTGCTCCAACATTCTCCCACCTGTAGATGTCCAGCAGAGGTATCCAGTACTCTACGATGGCATAGGGGATGTTCCCAAAAAACCTTCTGGGAAGCTTCAGGATCTCCACTTGTCCAAAACCAAGGACTTACCACAGAGTGCCACTGCCACTGCTCTGTGGGACCCTCCAAGTGCCACCAGCCTGGAGAAACCTCCATCCCAGCACCCACCCTTACCCCACCATCCCATTCCCGCTTACCCAGGTGCATAGGAGGCCTTGGGCTCTGATTTGATTGGAGGGACCACGTTGTTCAGGCAGTGGCCACCCAGGAAGCCCTTGGGCACCACCATGCCATTGTTGTTGTTGCAGTTGAGGTGAGCTCCGTAGGGATTGGCCAGGAGAGGACCATGGCGGATGGGGAGCTGGCTGCTGGCAGGAGGGAGGTGGAGGGGAGTGCTGGGAGAGGGATTGCTCACGCTGCTGATGGAGCTGGCAGGAGGTGCAGGGATGCTGGCAGAGCTGGAGGGCTGGGGGTGTGTGTAGCTGGTGGGAGCTGGGATCTCAGGGAAGCAGCTGAGGGAGAAAACGGGACAATGTCAGAGGAGCAGGTCAGTGGGATTGATGGAAGAGTCCAAAATCCACCCAGGAAGTTTCAGTGCCCAGGACACAGGATCTGCTCACCGTGCTGTGCCAAAGATCCCACTCCCACCCTGCTCCCAGATTCCCTTGGTGCTCTCCAGGTCTACTCCATCCTCCTTCCCAAAGTTGGGGTTCACAGGGAGATCCTTCCCTTCCCCACACTCACGGAGTCCTGAGGATTTAATCTGAGCTCCCAGTGCTCAGATTAAGGAAAAGTGTTTATGGTGCCCTTGGGGGGATAAAGAGAGGGAACAAAAAAAGACTGGGAAAACTTGAAGGTAAGAAGCCAGGAAGAGACAGGAGAAAGGGCTGGGAATGATAAAGGAGCAAAGAGCAATCCAGGAAGACTCTGGAGGGAAAGAAATTATTCCTAAATAATTCCTTAAATTTCAGGGCTGGAAAGTGCTCAACAGGTTTCCAGAGAAGCTGTGGCTGCCCCATCCCTGAAAGTGTTCCAGGACAGGCTGTGCAGGGCTTGGAGCACCCTGGGATAGTGGGAGGTGTCCTGCCCATGGCAGGGGTGGAACTGGATGGGCTTTAAGGTTCCATCCCACCCAAACCATTCCAGGATTCTGTGATCTCTCTATGGAAAATCTCAATGAACTCTGCTCCTGCTGTGGAGCAAGGGAAGCACTTACATCTCTGGAGAGTCTTCCTTGCTGATGTACTCTTCCAGGATGCTGGTGTCGATGTTGGATGGCTCCAGAGCTCCATTAATGTCGTGGCCTGGAGGGGAGAGGAGGTGGAAGCATGAGCTGGGAAAAGGACAGGAAAGGGCCTTGGAAACACCACTAGATCCTTGCACAGTCAAGGAGCTGATCTGAGAATCATGGAATGGGCTGGAAGGGACCTTAAAGATCATCTCATTCCAACCCCCTGCCATGGGCAGGGATGACTCACTAGATCAGCAGATCCCTGGGGATTGCCAGCTGTCCATACCCACTGCATCCTGGTGTAAAGCCTCACTCCAGGAGAGAGGGCACATGGCACAGGCCAGGACGGGGGCACAGACACACGGTGGGGACCAGATCCTTTGGGATCCCTTCCAACTCAGGACGTTTCACGATTCCCATTGCACACAATGGAATTTCTCCACAACTCTAGGTCAGCTCCCGACCTCCCTCTCTCCCCTCTTCTCCATGGGCAGGCAATGGATTTCCCTGTCCTTTCTCTGGAGGGCTCCTCCTCCCTTCCCTGCCCTGTTCCAATGAAGCTGGGCAGGGTTTTGTTGACAGAAAATCCTTCTTTTATCTGTCTCTCCCAAGTGGGAGTCCGGAGGCTGCCAGGGCCAGAGCCAGCCCGCGGTGCCAAAGGCACTGCCAAGAAAGTGGAAGAGAAGATCCAACTCCCCCCGCTCTGATAAGGAAATCAGTGAAAGCCCATCCTGAAAGACCCCACGTGAAAGCCCAGGAGAAGCCCCTGACCCCCTGGATCCCCCAGGTTCCCGGGAAAGGTCACCCACTGATCCGCAAAGGCCGACCCGGGGGGCTCCAGCCCACCCCGGCCAATTGCAGCTCTGCCTCTGCAAATCCCTTTCATACCAAGACAGGCAAATCGGCAGAAATAAATCCAGCTAGGAATTCTGCCAAGAGGACAGGGTGTGTGTGGATACAGGGATCTCTGCCTCAGAAACCTTGGCTGGAGCAGGGGAGAATCCCGGGTAACTGTTTGTTTTTGGGACACCTCCGTGGTCTCCCAGGGACCTGGGGGACAGGGTGAGGATGTTCTTCCATGTGAACACGGGATCCAGCTGGAGCACGGACACTGAGGTGAGGAGAGGATGGAACAGGCAGAGCCCCTGGGATCTCCAGTATGGAGTTACAGATCCTAGGGGAGCACAGGGGTGGCTTCTGTCCCTCCACTGTGACAGCCACAGCCTGTGCTGAAGTTCCTGGGATGTGGTAGCTCCAGCCTCTTGTCCTCGGAGTTATGGGAGCTCACTGATGGCCATCCATGTGTCCCTCACTCATCCCTAAGGATCTCTGCCATAGCCTGCTCCCAACACCTCATCACAAACACATCTCCAAAGGCACCTCTTCAAGCCCTCATCACGATCCCACAACATCCCCAAAACCTCCTGCCAGGGATGAGCACTCCAGAAGGGTGGGAATCCTCCCTGTGCTCCGCTGCCTCCCTCTTAGCAAAAAAACCCCTGGGCTATAAATCACAGGATGCCTTTGGCACAAACCCACCCCAAAGGCCATCAAGTTTCATCCTAAGTTTCGGCATCTGGATCCACTATCAAAGCAGCAAAAAGGGTCCTTGGCCAATTTTTGTGACTCAGCCTATCTGAGAAAAGTCCAAGCCCAGCAGGTTTCCCCTCACACTTTCAAACTCCAGGAGCTTCTCCATGGTGGAAGAGGAGTCCAGGAACCCTCCAGAAAGGATGAGAAGCTCTCTATAGATAGTAGGGTGCTGCACTTCCCAATTTTCTGAGGGTGGGGAGGCCCTGGCACAGGGTGCCCAGAGAAGCTGTGGCTGCCCCATCCCTGGAAGTGTTCCAGGCCAGGCTGGATGGGGCTTGGAGCAACCTGGGATAGTGGAAGGTGTCCCTGCCCACCCAAGAGGGTGGAACTGGATGAGCTTTATGGTCCTTCCAACTCAAACCATTCCAGGATTCCTCTGCTTCCCTGAAGTCACCTTGAGGAGGGCGAGATAAGCCCGGTGACGTGAGAGGTGCGTCAGGGCTGGAGGGGAGATGTGGCTGCCCACCAGAAACCAAGGACCTTCCTCTGCTCCAGGACACTGGGATTTGCACAAATCCAGGGATATCAGGGCAGGGACAAGGAATGCCCCACTGCCCAGAGCTCCCATGCAGCCAGGCTCTTACCAAAGGCAGCTTAGGTGATTAATTAGAAGCTAATACTGCTCCACAGTCACGAGATGCCATCGGCACCGGCATTCCCTCCCCCTCCCAAGCGGGGATTAGTGGGAAGCCACCGAGGAGGGAAGCACAACACCCACATGGCTCCACACGGGACAGGCTCCCACATCTCATCCCAGCAAAGAAAGATGGAGGAGCCCAGGGAAGCACTGAGCTCATCCATCCCAAACCTGCCAGGTCCCTACATCCCATCCTCCTCCTGCCCCTGGCATTGCCACCCTGCTTTCCCACCATGTCACCGCTCCACTTCCCCACCCTTCTCTGGGAAAAGAGCCATGGCGATCCCAAAAAACCCCAACCTCTGCCTGAAGAACAAGAAGTTAAACCCTCAGCACCCTCCTCGTGAGCAGAGCCGGGCGGGCTGAGGCCCCTGGACGTGTGAGAATGTCAGGAATCCCAATGTTTGGACTGGTTTTCTCTGCCTTCCCCAAACCTCCAAACATGCTCCACATCCCAAAGGAGGTGCTTCCCACCCTGCTGCCTCCTCCCTGCCCCTTCTCCAACCAGCTCATCCCTTCTGGTGGCACCTTCCCAACTCCTTATCCCGGTTTTGGGTGCTCCCAGAGGTGGGCACGGGGCCACAGGGCTTGGAAAGAGTTAATGGAGTTATCCTCTGTGAACTGTCATATTTACAGGTCTGAGGGATTTAACCCAGAATCTCCCTGGAGTGATAGGCTGAGAAGTTTATGGAATTTCTATTTATAACAGTCTCCCCTCCCTCTTCAATTCCTACTCTGTTGCCTGTCTTCAAATCACCCCTAATCCTGCCTGGGTCACCTGGGGGTGGGAGGAAGGGAGAGAGCTGGAGAACTTCATCCCGGGATGCGCTAACACGAACCAGATGTGGGAAGCTGGATATGACGACGAGGTCAGCGCTCTGCAGGGGCTGGGGAACATCAGCCAGGGGTGGGGAGGAGGAGAAGGAGGAGGAGAAGAGGCTGTGCCAAGCCCAGAAGGTCCCAGTGCCGGTGGAGCCACGTACTGGAGAATTTTCAGGGAAAACTGAGGCATGGAACAGCCTGAGAGGTGATAAAACATCCAGAGTGGTGCAGGGTGGAATAGGATGAGGAGAGCCCAGGAGCTTCTAGTTCCTTGTGGTCCCTCTCCTGATGGTCCTCCAGCACGTGCTGGAGCAGCAGAGGGATACATGGATGAGGATGGATTCCTCCCAGGGCACGAGGCTCCACAGCAGTGCCAGTGTCTGGCGAGGCAGAGAGCCCCAGCTCATCCCCGGGCTCGTCCCCGTGCCCGTGCACCGGGGCTCGGTTGTGCAATCCTCAAGCCAGGCTGCAGCATCGGCACATTCCCGGGGCCCCGCGCCGCTCCTCACCCCCTTCTCCCTCCTGCCGTGTTTATCCTTCGGCCCGGGGGGATTGGCTGCCGGCCTGGCCGCGAGCACCAGGAATCCGGGCCATGGCAAACAAACCAAACACCGCCTAAGCCCGGGGAGCCGCTCGGCTTCGCAGCTCCTTCCCATCCTGGACGGCTCTGCCACGCAGGGAATGGCATCCCTCCCGCGCCTGCCACCTCAGCAGAGACTTGTGCTGCACACCTGGACACAGCTGCTTCCCTAAGGAACAGCGGTGTGATGTCCCTGTTGCCCCATGTGCCCAACCCTGGGCTGGTTCCATCCCCTCTGGTGACCCTGGAGGAGCCCCTGGCTCCCCCTGGACCCCAGCCCAGCATTCCTGCTTAATTAATGCTCTTTATTACCTGACTGGGATGATAACCAGCCCCCAAACGGGGCTCCAGAGTGGGACATGGAGCCAGCACTCCCACAGCTTCCCGAAGACCACCCCAGAGCGAAGTCCCAGCTGTCCAAGGCATTTCCAGGGGATCCCAAGCCTTTTCTCTGAACCACAGCCCCTCCTCATCCTATTACTGTCATCCTTTGTCATCCTTGAGCAGTTTCCCTTGGATCAGGACACCTTTTATCCCTACACATCCCAACGTAGTCCACGCCCCTTCCCATCACAAAAGGTGGGACTGTCCCAGGTAAATGCTGAGGTTCATCCACCCCGTGTCCCATCCTGGGGACATTCCCTAGCCAGCCCATCCCAAGGACAGCCCTGTCCTTCCAAAGCAAAGGGGCAGCTCCTGCGTATCCCATTCATACCAGAGCAAAAAACAAAAAGTCCAAATTCCAACTAATTCCACAGCAAAAACACAGCCAAGGATGAGCTCTGGGATCTGTGGGATAAGAGCCCAAGGAAAACACCAAACTGAGGGGTAAGGATTTGGGGGTTTGTGAGAATTTGGTTGTCATGGAATTAAAATGAACTGATCAACAGAGCAATGGATACAGGCTTGGAACAGACAAATCCTGCCAAACCTTCTCCATGGAGGGGCCAGGATTGTCCCCAGCCCACCCATACCTGACCCTTTTCCTTCCTGGGAGTTCTTGGTGAGCTCCCAGCCAACATCCCTGCTCCCAAATCCAACCCCTCTGCATTCCTCGAGAAACTATCCCATGCCGAGCAGGGCAGAATGCAGGGAAAGCAGGGATCAGGGATAGGGATACAGGACAGCGGGATTTAGCCAAACCCCCAGACTTAGGGAGAAAAGAGCATTTACAGGGTGTCCAAGATGACTCAGGAGCAACAACCTGGGTAACAGTGAGCCAGCTCCAGAGGAAAAACTGGAATAATGACCTGGCCTGGTGAGAAGTACAATCAAACCCATGGCAGGTTCTTTCCAACCAAAACCTTTCCATGATTCCCTGAATATCCAGTGTCCAGAGGCAGCAGCATCTCCCTGTAGCCTGGAGAGCTCTCTCTGCTCCTACATAATCCCACAACTCCTTAGCTAACATCCACACATTAATGTATTTGGCAAAAGTCCCTTTGGATGAGGTGGACAAGGCCCTGGGAAACACCCCAAAGTCAGGGATAAGGAGATAACACCCTCCATTCCCCATTCCCAAGAGGACAAAGTGTTGGTGGGAGACATCCCAAGGCACTGGAAGTGTGAGGAGCCAGAGGAAATTATCCTGCTGTGCCATGGGCATGTTCCTTGGGAAGCTCTGCAGGAAAAGCAGGCAGAAAGGATGATCCTCCCTCCCAAACTTCCCTGAGCACCTTCTCTCCTGGAATTTCCCCCATCTCCCATCTCCCATCACCAGAGCTGCTCTCCCTCCTGCACCCCTTTCTCCTGGCAGCTCCCCACCCTTGTCCTGGCCTTTCCCCCGCCCTTGCCAGCTGTGAACCTTGGCATGGATGGAGCCATTGTCCTGGGAGAACGGGGGCCGAGGAGGAGGAGGGGAAGGTGTGAGAGGGGACACAGAGGCGCGTTTGTCCCTGTCCCCGCGGCCGTCAATGCCGCGCTTGTCCATTCATGCTCTCCGAGGGCAGGAACAGCGGCTCCATTTGGGAGGCTCCAAGGTGCCTGCCCAGGGGGGCACATTGCCCTGTTTGTTTGGAGACAACGCCTTTATCTCTCTTCCCGGGATGAGGGTGTTGGAGCAGGGACAACAGGACCGGAGGAGGTCACTTCATCTGGCTGCACGAGGCCAGGGCCTCATCCTTGGGGACAACAGGGATGGGGAAAAGCTCCTGAGGATCCCTCCTGCTGAGGTGCCTCACCTGACCTTCTTTATCCAGACTGCAGCTTTGGGGGAACAGGAGGGATATTCCACACAATGTGGATGAGCTCCTGGACACTGCCGTGGTGGTGAAGGTCCATATCCATATCCCACACCATTCCCTCAGAGTCAATTATCGCCAGAATGGATAAAAAATTATTAATACAATTAGCAGCTACATACCAGCACCAAGGAGAGACTCGATCCAGCTGCCCAGAGCTTCCCCATGCTCAGCAGTGACGAGGAGAGGAAATACTCAGGGAAGCACAAGGAGCTGCCAAAGTTGATGGCAGATCCTGAGCTGTGATCCCACTGCTCTTCTACTTGCAAGGAAAGAACCCAGGGATGCAGTCCCTGGACACTGACCTTGCTGCAGGGCAACACTGCGGCTCTGGAAAGGCTCTTAGGGAATCTGGAGACCCAGGATGAGCTATGACCAGCCCAATTCTAACACATCCACACCACACACAGGGAACTTGGGATAACTCAGGAATTTTTTTTTCTCTCCTAGAAACTCCCCCAGCACAAAACAATCCTTAGGGTGGGAGATGAAGAATGGAACAGCACCAGGATGCAGGAGCAGAGGCAGCCAAGCATGGCCGGGAACACCGTGTCCAGATCGGACACATCCTTCCCTCCCTTCCAGCTGGGAGGCACCAAGGCCTGTCCAGGCTGGACAATCTCCAGAGGAGACTGGGAGGGAAAAGCAGAGCCATTTATCTAGATGGGATTTTTTCCAGGGCCTGGGAAGGGCCATCCCAAGTTTTGTGCAACCACCAGGGATCTTTCACAAGGAGGAGCGTTGGGTCACCAGGGCTTTCCTGCTGCTCACACAGCTGGGATGTTTGCTTGGGAGTTGTCTCCCAAGAAAAACACAAGGGGTGTCAAAAGCTTCCTCAGCCGTGTGGCACAGAGCTCCCAAGGAGGATCCCACTTTTCCCAGGATCCAACACCAATAGAAGTGGAACAGGTCCAGGGCTGTCATTTCTGTCTCCAAGATCCCACGGCAGAGGGTGGAATTGGATGGTCTTTAGGGCCCCTTCCAAACCAAACCATTCCAGGATTCTATGCAATCAAACTCATTATTGAAACCCCAAAAATTCCCTGGCTATTCCCACATCCACTTTTCACAGTGAACCAAGGTTTCTTTTTTTTTTTAGGAAAAAAAAACAAACCCTTGTTTGCCTTTTCTGACCAACTCTGAGCCATCCTGGAACATATTTCCTGCTCCAGGGATTTAGCAAACACTTCCCAGACAATACAGCCGAGATACCAAACGTGCTGCTTGGATCCCATCCATCCCTTGCACTCCCTGGGTGTTCCCAGGATCACTTCAAAGCACTGGGCTGGCTGGAGAGGCCCAAATCCAGAGGGAAGGTTCCTGGCACGCTGCTTGAGGATGTGCCATGGGGAGGAGAGGATCAGGAGGTACCTTGGGAAGGTGGGAATGAGTCGTCTCCAAATTAAATGCCAGGCACGGGGATTTTCCTAGCAGAGACCCCCAGGAAGGGACTGGGATCAAGAATATTCCAGAGGGATCTTCTTGGTCTCCACAGCTCCCTGGTGGGGGTCAGGCTCTGCTCCCAAGGAACACAGGACAGGACAAAATGGCCTCAAATTGCACCAGGGGAACTTTAGCTTGGATATTAGGGAAAATTCCTTCATGGAAAGGGTTGTAAAGCCACTGAAACAGGCTCCACTGGTGGAGTTCCCATCCCTGGAGGGATTTAAAATCTGTGTGGATGTGGCACTTGGGGACATGGGATAGTGGTGGTCTTGGAATGGTTGGACTGGATGATCTCAGGATGATTTTCCAAGCTAAATGACTCCACAATTCCATGATCTCTGCTCAAACAGGGTGAAAGAAACTCCCAAGATTCCTGGCCCCTTGTTTCTGTTCCATCAGCTCTGCAAGGGACTATACAGACACAAGAAAGGAAGAGGTGGCAAAGCCCTTTTCTCCTGGCAAAACCAGAATGGTGACCTCAGTCTCATGGATAAACTCTCTGTAGCAATGGGAAAAGCCTTCGGAGCTAATTCCTGCTGCAACACAACCAGCAATGAGGGAAAACGTCATGAGAATGGAGAATGGCTCAACTCCATGATCCTGCAGGGTCTTCCAACATAAACTCAGCTTTTTACAGGTTGGAAATCCCGTAAAAATCCCTCTCAGTGACCATTCCTGACCTGCTGCATCCACAGATGCCCTTTGGATGTCCAGAGCCACACTACATGTGCTTAAAAACCAGCAAGTAGGAAAGGTCCCTACCTTGACATTCCTCAGCCCATCCTTTTGAACTGGGTTCAGTTTGTCCAGTTCCTCTTCTCAAGAAACCAGCACAACTTCCAACCTCCTCATCCTGGGTTGTGAAAGCTGTTCCCAGCCTGCAGGTCCTCACAGGGCTGTTCCCTGTATCCCTTTGGCTCCTCAACACCGTGAGGTGAGTTTTGGAACATCATTTATCACCCAGCATGTGTTGGGTTGGAAGGGACCTTAAGGATCATCCAGCCCCACCTTTTCCATGGGCAGGGACACCTCCCACTAGTCCAGGTTACTCCAAGCCCTGTCCAGTCCAGGCTTGGCCTTCCCTACACATCAACCTCTCCATTCTAACACCCCTTTCCCAAAAACTGAATTAAAGCAAGACAGAACAGAAGGGACATGGACAGGTAGGATTCCCCCTCTCCAGAACTCCTTGGATTTTGGGATGGATGGGATCTTATCTGGGAAAATCCCATGTCTGCTCAGGAGAGGAGCACTGACCGCATTATCAGCAAGCAGCCAACTGTAAAAAGGTTTGATGGCCCTTACAAGGCTCCGTTTTCCAAGTTTTCCTTTACTTAAGCAGGTGTTTCATTCCCAATAAAGTCAAAGCGTCCTTTTTAGTGCTTCCATGAATCAATGCCCATAAACCCTGGCTTGTCATAACACAGGAGATAAGCCAAGATCCAGGAGGCTGATATGATGTTTGCTTTCCTGTTTATGTGGATTTCGAGCAATTGGCACTCAGGAGTAAAAGCCATAAATGATGTGGATGCCCCAACCCCTGGAGGCGTTCAAGGCCAGGTTGGACGGGGCTTGAAACAACCTGGGATAGTGGAAGGTGTTCCTGCCCGTGGAACAAGATGGGATTTAAGGTCCCTTCCGACCTAAACCATTCCAGGATTCTATAAATCCATCAATGAAACCTCCAGTTCTTTGGAAATCCCACCTGGGTCTTCCAAAAATCTTGTTTCATGCCCATCCCATGCCCTCTGCACTGTCTCCTCCCCACCAAACCACCTGGGTAGGAAAAGCAGAACAATTTGCCACTCTATAGCAAAGTTAGGGTGATACCAAAGACTCTGTGGAAAAAACCAGGGAGAACGAAATCAACCCCAGCAAAAAATCCTTTAATGCCTGGTTTTTACACCCAGGCTGGATCCAAGCACTCCGAGGCTGTTTAAAACTCCAACCTTGGCTTTTCCAACCGGTCCTCCTCCCCACCACCCCAAAAACCAGGAAAATACACAAGTGAACACACGTGGGAACATTTGTGGACAGGGAATTCTATAAGAATTCTGTCTGCTCCGTTTGCAGCCAGGCCTGGCTGCTCTTCCCACCTTTCCCTCTCCCTGTTTGGAGTAACAGCCCCAAAGCAGCCAAAGTTCAGAGAGATAAGTGGTGGACCCTGAGTGTCATGTTACATTTTCCCTGGGGAAGGAGGATTTTCCTTCAAATGTGCCTTAAACGCACTCCAGGAAGCCAGCCTGGAGTGTGGGATCCTGGGCTGCACCACCAGAGCAGGGAGAAGATGCCATGGATGGGGCTGGAACTGGATGACCCGCAGTGCCCCTTCCAACCCAAAGCATTCCATGATTATATGTCCTGCTGTGCAGGAGGAATGGGGAGAGGGAAGGTCTGTTGGGTAAGCAAGGACATGCCAAGCATGCCAATCAGTTGGAATAAAAGGATGTATCCATGAAAATATGAGAGCCACTGGATAGCCAAGTGTGGCGTCCATTCATAGAATCCTGGAGTAGCTTGAGTTGGAGCTCATCCAAGATCCAATCCCTGCCCTGGTCAGGGACACCTTCCACTAGCCCAGGCTGCTCCAAGCCCTGTCCAACCTGGCCTTGGGCACTTCCAGGGATCAATCCACCCTCCACTTCTCAGAGCTCTCATGTACCTCCACAGCAGCAGGACACCTCCCTGGCTCTCTGCTAGTGTCTCATCCCTGTCTGTCCATCCCTAGTCCTGGTATCCCTCTGGAATGCCCCATGCTGAGGGTTGTTTCTCCCAAATGATGCTGGAGCGTGAGGTGGGCACCCAGAAAGCACCAGCTTGGCCCCAAAAGCCACGAGACTGTTCCTGTTTGTGTCTCCAGCCACAGCTGCTCCCTTGTCCTCTGGCATGGCACACGCTGGTTAATCATTCCTCAGGCACATTCAGTGTCCCGGGATTCTTATCGGAGAGTGCAAAGTCCAATCAGCAACACCGCTGGGAAGAGGAGGCAGGAGGGCTCCCTGGCAAGGGTGGCAAAGCTGTGCTGGAGCAGCACCATCCCCAGGCTGGGATACACGAGGGATGCCAAGGCATGGGCTGGGAAGTGCCCACGGGTTCACCTCACTAGCACAGCTCCCAGCTCTGGATCATGGAGTCCTGGAATGGCTCGGGTTCTAAGGATCATTCACTCTCTGCCATGGGCACTTTCCACTGCCTCCAAGCCCCGTCCAACCTGGCCTTGGACACTTCCAGGGATGGGGCAGCCACAGCTTCTCTGGGCACCCTGTTCCACCACCAGATCACTCCAGCCATTCCCACCAGGAGGAACCCATAATGCCCCTATCCAGAAGAGGGAAAGCAGAGCAGGATCCCATCTCTCTTTGAAATAACCATGCCCGGAAGCCATTTAATTCCCTCTTTCTGACATGTCCTGGAAGGGCTCTCCCTGATAAGGTGAGGAAGCAGAGAACCCGTCCATCAGCATCCCAAGGCTCCTCCTTGACCAGGATTCCTTTCCCATATCCCTGCATGCAGCAGTGCTTCCACACCCCACCCCACGCGCTGGCTCAGCCAGATCTCTGTGTCACCTTTTCCATCCTGGTCACACCTCCAGCATGACTCCCTCTAATCCACCCCAATAGCCACCTCTTCCTGAAGCTTCTCCCTGTCTGTGTCTGGGCATTGCTCCCAGGGCACCAGCCTAAGGAAGGGGCATTCCTAAGGACATGGGAAAAGTTCCTCCTCATGGAGCCTCCTGCTGATATCATCTTTCCAAATCCCAACCTGTCCTTTATCAGCTTTACAGATCCACCTTCTCATGAACAGCTCTCTGGCTTCACTCCACCTGGATGTCTCTTGCCCTTTTCCCAGGATAAAGGAGTTTTGGGGTCCAGGATAAAGGAGTTTTGGGGAAATAGGAGGCAGAAGCACCAGCACAACCATCACAAGACCATGTCAGAAGTGGTGGGGTTTGACACCAGCCTTTCCCTGAGGAGCGGACAAGGATGAGTCCTTTGGGTGAAGAAACTCCAGGAATCTCCTACTGGGATGGATGTGGCAGCTTCCCCCCAGTGTCCAGGAATGCCACCTGGGTGTGGTGATGAGCTCAAGGGGACGTTTTTGTCTCTTTCCTGCTCTGCTCAGGCCCTGGGATAGAGCTGGACTCAGCAGCATCCTCACATCACCTGCTCCTCTTGAGGGCTGACCAAGCCAGGCAGGCAGGGAAACCCCAAACAAAGGGAAGAGAGAGGAGAACCAGGGAACAATCCCATTGGGAAGAGAGATGGAGAGGCAGAGGGGAAAGCAAGGCAAGCCATGGAAGGGCCGGGGGGTCCGTGCCGTTACCTGCTCGGATCCAGCGCATCCTGAGCATGGTGAGAGCTGATGTCAAGCTCCTGCTGTATCCCTGCTCTCTCCCTCTGTCATTATTCCCTGAGCTCAGCTCCTCCAGCTCCCAGGGCTGCTGCTGCCTGCTGGTTTTTCTATTCCCTCCGGGAAGAGTGGGAGGGCCGGGGAGGCGGCCGGGCTGCCCCTGCTCCGCGCCGGGATTTGGGACCGCCAGGGGATTACCCGCAGGGATGGTCATGTGTTAGTGCTGTACCAGCTTCCCCGCGCCCATTCCGGCACGGGCTGACTCCCGGCTCCCAAAGAACTCCGGGCAAAGCCTCTTACCTTCCCAGGGGCCAGCCAGCCCCCGCAGTGACTGTCACCTGTGCCGCCACCCCATCGTGCTGGCCTTTCCCAAGGTGCTCTCCCCCTGCCACAGCAGCTCCGTGTGGGAAAAGCTCTCTCCAGCATCGAGCCTTGGAAATGGATTTGGGGGCAGGCAGTGGCTGATGAGTGAGCAGGATGCCCCAAAAGAGCCATTTTTAAAAGGCATTCCATGAAAAGTGATGTGCTGATCCGTGTAGTTGCATTCCTACGTTAAGCCCAGGAGACCAGGACAGACCTCCCAGGTTCCACTGTCCTCCTGCCCTTTCTGCTCCCAGCTTGCAGCCTCAAGACATCCCAAAGCAACAGGAAGATTTGGGAGCACTCCCTGGATTCTCATGGATACGCTGCTGTACACCAGCAGGAGTCTGACCAGTGAATTCCTTCTCCACTCATTCCCATCACCACCAAATTCCCCCTTATGGGGAACAAGGGGCAATCCCAGCTGTCCTGGGGTCACCTCACTGCCGCAGCTCCAGTATTCTATATTCCTTCATCCAAGGAAAACAGGGAAACACTCCAGACCTCTTCCTGCAGGGCGACACTTCCTCCTCACAGGCACCAAGTGCTCCATAATTAAAATCACCAGGAGTGTTAACAACACCAGGACCATGGGAACAGGCTGTGCAGAGTTGTGGAGGACAGAGGGAGGGTTTAGATGGGATATTGGAAAGAAATCCTTCCCTGGGAGGGTGGTGAGGCCATGGAATGGGTTTCCCAGACAAGCTGTGGCTGCCCCATCTCTGGAATGTCCAAGGTTGGACAGGGATTGGAGCAACCTGGGAGAGTGGAAGATGTCCCTGCCCATGTGGGACTGGATGATCCTTAAGGTCCCTTCCCACCCAAACCATTCCAGGATTCCATGATCACACATATCCAAACATTCCCCAAACCATCCACTCCTGGTCACTCCGAGCTCGGAGATTCCTGTGCACACACAGCTGCTCCACAGACAATATTCCCAGGGTTCCAGCCACTTGTGCTCCATGAAAACCTGTTGGATAACCTTGGTGGAAATCTTCCCCTTCTGCTGAACCAACTCTTGTCTTTCCCAGCTCCACCTCGACCCCAAACCTGCTCCTTTCCCAAATTCCCGTTTCCCAGCCCCCGCCGGCCCCGCTCCGCACATCTTTCCTGCTGTACATTCTTCCCCAGGCCCTTATCTCGTAAATTAGCCGGGAGAGGGATCCCAAATAGCTGAGCTGTGGCGTAAGCGTTTCCCTGAGGCAGGGGCGGGCGGGAGCAAGGGAAAGGTTGGGAGCAGGATGCCAGCCAAGGGTCAGACGCTGTCAACTCCCTCCTTTTCCTTTGAATCCAAACACAAACGCTCCAGGAACACTCCCCAAACCCATGGAAATCTCCTTTCCCTCCCCTGCCAGACCCCCCTGGCATCCCACGCTCACTGCTCCAGGATTTTTGCCTGAGCTCTCCTCAGCAGGATGGTCCTGGGCACCTCCAAACACATGGGTCAGAGTTTGGGAAGATTCCTGAGCGGGATGATCCATGAGGTTCATCCAAGTCCAACCCCAAAAATTCCACCAAGTGCCTGAGGACAAGAATCTTCCTAACACAGGAAAAGCCCAGCTTGAGGACACTCAATATGGAAAGCCAGGATTGCATTCCCAGCACCTTCATCCCAGGAAAGAGTGAAGTTATTCCCAATGCATCTTTTCCCTCAGAGACTTTTCCCTAGCCCATCCCAAATACCAGAGCAAAGCCTGGGATCTTTCCCATTATTTTTCTGCTTCTCTATCCTCACATTCCTCAGATCTCACCCTCAAAGTGCAGACAGCCATATTCCAGGAAAACAATGATATCTGGGAAAACAAGGATACCCAGGGAAACAAGGATAACCATGGAAGTAAATATATCCAGGAAAACAAGGATGTCTAGGGATACAAGGAGGATACCCAGAACAAAGGGTACTCAGGAAACAAAGACATCCATGAAAACAAGGATACCCAGGAAACAAAAATACACAAGGAAATAAGGATATCCAGGAAAACAAGGATACCCTAGGAAACAAGGACATCCAGGGAAACAAAGGATACCCAGGGAAACCTGAGCAAACACCAAGGAAAATTTAGGAAAATCCAGGTCCATCTCTTACAGCCAAGAAAACTGGAGGCACCAACCACACCTGAGATTTTGGGAGCATTTGTTTCCCAAAACAAGCCTGGTTCTGCAGATGGGACCAGCCAAATTCCAGGATTTGGAATTACCACAGGCACTGATTCTTCCCCAGCTCCACCAGCACTGCCTCCACTCCCAAACGAGGAGCCAGTTAATCCTTGTCTGACACTGGGAAATACCAAGGGCTCAGGGATTCCTCTTAAATTTTCTGGGATTGCTCACAGCAGGGTCAGATCCTGGGAAAGCAGAGTCAAGCAAAACAATGAGAATTCCCAAATTATTCCAGGGTTCTCAGCCTGCAGGAAGAAATCTCTTCAGGGATGGGATGATCTGTGAGAAGAAGAAAATATTTCACTCCAGGAGAAAAATAGGTTGGAAAATTATTTCCTTATGATGGGAATTCAGTGCTAAATTCTAAAGGAGTGATGGGATAATTAATTTATTTCTGTAAATTATTAGATTCCAACAGATCTATTGTTTACCACATCCAAAACCCATTAATTCCTCAGGAGGGCGAGATTCCAGAGTAAATCCAACTCCGTGCCGTGATTTAAGGCCCTGACCTTCACTCCCAAAAAACAGAGGATCAGTTTGGCCTCAGAATTCCTTGGAGCACCAAACTGGGCACAAGAGGGAAAAATTGAGCAGCAATTTCTGGTGGTAAAATTTTCTTCTCTTCCCTTCTCCCCCTCCAGCTCTGTGTCAGAACAGATGCTCTGGAATAACAGCGGGAAAAAGATTGAGCTGCCCAAACAAAGTTGTGCTCCATGGAATATTTGGCTCAGAGAGATTTTAAGAAGGCTTTTATAGCTGAGGGTTAAGAAATACCCTTCAGGCACAGTTTCCTTGATCCTGGACTTTCACAGGGACAGGATGGTTTTGGTTCAAGAGAAAAAGAAAGAAGGTGATAAAAAAGGGAGAGAGGATGAGGAAAAAGGGAGAGAGGGGGAGGAAAAAGGGAAGAAAAGGAATAAAAAGAAAGGAGGAAAGCAGGAAGAATCCCAGGATGGCTGAGGTTGTCAGGGATCTCTTGGAGTCGTCCTGCTCAAGCAGGATCACCCCCAGCACCCGGAAAGAACAGGGAAAGAGTAAAAGAAGGAAATCTCCATGTTATAATAAAGATGCTCTGGGGAGAGGGAGAAATTCCATATCTTCGACCGAAGACACAGAGAGCTGGTCCATAAATATCGTTGGGATGCTGAGCCAGAGCTGTGCAGGACTCCTGGGAGGTGCTCAGCACCCCAAGATGGGAAGTGGCAGAGGAGGATTTAGGAGTTTTGCCCAAGTGAAATCCTAAAACCAAAGGAAACTCCAGAAAGCTGCAGGGAACCTGGGCTGGGAGCAGCTGATAAGAACCCTCGTGGGGAGGCTTCCCATCCTCACTAATCCTGGGGCTCCTGGGAATCTGGGATCATGGCTGGAAATAACAGGGGGAGCTTCTTCCTTTGAATAAGAGATGCCTTACTGAGAGATCACATGGATGCTGGGAGAGAGGGAAGCAAGGAGGAGGCAGCTTGAGCTTCCACTCGCTCCCAAGAGCATCTTGTGTTCCCACTTCCCAGGATAAATCCTCCTACCAGACAAAGAACCCACAGGGACAGCGTTGTCCTGCCCCAACTGCCCCTTGGGGCTCACTGCACAATCCCACTGCTCCAAAGGGGACCCCAGCTCTGGAGCTGACCCATGGATTGGGATCCACCCCAGAACCTGTTGGGGCAATGAAGCCTCGCCAGGATGGGCACGTTATTCCCCCAGGCAGCACATCCATGTGCCAGGGGCTCATCCCAAAGGACACAGCCCATGGCAGCTAAACCTCGGCCTGGCAGGCGACCCACTGGAAAACGAGGGAGGGAAACAAAGCAACAAGGGGGGAAGAGAAGAACCAACCACTCCACAAGGAAGAGCAGAGCGTGCCAAGAAGGCCAGAGCAGGGAAGGGAACAGGAATAACAATGGGATCAGGCTCCCAACAACACATCCCAGCTCAGCCATGAGCAACCACATTTCATCCAACAGAAGCTAAATCCTCCTCTGGCCACTTTTCCACCCTGGTGGGAAGGAGAGTGATCCGCAGCCATGCAGTGTCCACGAGGATCCAGGCTCCAGAAAACATCTGGGATCCACAGGCCGGAGGCAGTGCCATGAGCCTGCTCCAAGGATGGTGAGGGACATTCCAAGGTCCTTGTTGGGGTCGCAGTAGGAACTAACACACGGCACAATACAGTTCCCAGGATATCCAGCTTGGCACCCACTGTGTGCACTGCAGGATGCACAACTGCCCCTGGATTGTGCCCTGGGACAGGGATCTGTGCCACTCCAGAGCTGGACATGGTATGGAGCCAGGCTGGGAGAGCTGGGATTGTTTAGCCTGGAGAAGGGAAAGCTCCAGGGAGACCTCGGAGCCCCTTCCAGTGCCTAAAGGGACTCCAGGAGAGCTGGAGAGGGACTTTGGCAAAGGGCCTGGAGTGACAGGACAAGGGGGAATGGCTTCCCACTGCTAGAAAACAGGGTTAGACGGGATGTTGGGAAGGAATTCCTCCCTGCAAGGGTGCCGAGGCTCCGGAATTGGCTTCCCAGAGAAGCTGTGGCTGCCCCATCCCCTGAAGTATNGCGCCGGGCCCCCGGTGCCCGTGCCCAGCGCGCCCGCCCGATGCCCATCGGCGTCCGCCCGGCGCTGCCCCGGACTTGGGCTGCTGCGGCCGCTCCTCCCTCTCTCCCCGCTGCCCTCCCCTTCTTTCCCTCGACGGGGCTTGGAGCAACCTGGGCTAGTGAAGTGTCCCTGCCCTCGGCAGGGCGGATGAGCCTTAAGCTCCCTCCGCACCCAGCCCACTGCAAGGCGCGCTGCCTTTGGGGCATCCCGGGTGAGCGGGGCTGGCAATCCCGGGATCGGGGCTGGCAATCCCGGGATGGGGGCTGGCAATCCC
>VXBI01001401.1:215590-253581 GCA_013397375.1 Toxostoma redivivum | reverse complement strand
ATCGAGCGCAAGCACGGCTGGTGCTGGCGGCTCCCAAAAGAGCTTTGTGAAAATACTGCAGGCTACTAAGTTCCAGGAAAACGCCTGCCGTGCTAAAGCAGGGTCTCGTCTCCGTCCTGAAAGCCTGTGGGCTACTAAAATGTAACTAACAGAGGTTTCCAGGTAACTGACCACCCAAAGGCTTATTGAATCTCAAAAATGAGACTCACAGCCGGTCCTAGGGAATCCAGTTAAGCGTGGATTTAACCTAGATAGGCGCCAACTGATGTATTTCCTCTGTTTCCCCCCACCCCAGTCCTGCCCAGCTAGCTCTTATAATGAGGGAGGAAAACTGAGTTGCATCATTAAGAACTTAATAAGACAAGGAGGCCTCTCACCTGATTTTCTCTGGACGTGTTCCAAGTTTATTCATTAAGGTGTCCAGTGTGAGAAGGGCTGAACAAAGGGACTGCAGGGTTATTTAACCCTTTGGGACAAGGGGAGGGTTTGGCATTTGGCCAAACAGGAAAAGGTTTAGGGTTTAGGGATAAGCCAGTAGGAAAGAAGCAAGGTTCAAATAACAGCGTTACAACACACAGTGGGGATTTTGTTGATTTTAAAATGCACACAATTTGGAGGAAAGAAAAACAGGAAAGAAACAAAAAATCTTCATAATGACATGTGGTTATAATGTTTTGAATTTCTTTCATCTGTCATAAACCTCTACAAAACAACCTGTATGCATCTATGGGTGCCTCTTATAAACTACATGAAGAAAGAAAGGCAAACATTTTTATAGCTTTCTCAAAATCTTACCTGCCCTTTCATCATTTTGAAAATGCTTAAAAATAACTTCTTCAACCTGTTTTCCTAGGTAAAAAAAAATGTAGGATTACATAATCTGTTTCTATATCTATGAACCTCACAAATAATTTTGGAATACATTGCTCCTGTTCAACCAGATTTGACAGAGATAAAGACCTCAAAAGTCTAAAATTTATGCATAGACAGTCTGGTATACCTTAAGGAGAGTATAAATACCCTTAGTGAAGTAAAGACTGAGCATGAACTCACCATTTACTGAACAAAGAGTCTAAGGGGAGGGAGATGATATGAATGCTTTAACTGCAGAAAAAGTTTTACTGGACACAAAAAAAAATAAAAAGGCCAAACCCATCATAAAAAAAATCTATAAGCAAACAGATTTTAAAAATAATTCTTTGTGAAAAGGGTCACAGGTGAGACTTAGCAGAAATCCATAATCTGCATCTGAAAGCATACCAGTTAAAGGCCAAAGCTCCTGTACTGCATCTGTGAATTAAATTCTGTCCTGCAAGATACACCAAAATTGAGATAACAAGCCTTCACAAGTCAATCATCACAGCTCATTTTCTTCATCTGCTTCATCAGCAATGCAGCTCCTGTCTCACCAGCCATGTCTTACACACCTGTCAAGAAATATTTGCAGTAGCCTTCCATCTGTACGCAATATAGTGTGGTGCAGATATAGACTCCTGAAAAACTATTTTAAAATTTAATATGTGATGTAAAATAGTATAAAATATCTTTATGGTTGATAGTCATCACATAAATGTAAGATATTCTTACTAAATAAATGGTTGATGTATTTTTAAAATGTCCTTAAATATTACCCTGTTGATCCTGGACTTGATGTTACTGTCTTTATTCCAGCCTACTCTTTTCCCATTCTTGTTTTCATATTACTAGGTCTAAGGAAAAAATTACCTAATATTAGGTTATTTTATGAGTCACTATAAGTATTGAAACCAGACAGAACATATTTTCTTTGTTTGTTGAAATTAAATAGGGAAATAATTAATATCTTGAAGTATGGTAAAACTTCTTTAATGGATGTTCTTTTCTTCCTTCCTTCTCTTTCGCTTACGTACACTCAAATTTTAATTGAGGCAAGATTGCTGTTTTTTTAATTATTGTTATTATTGTGCCAAAACTTAACTCCTTTAGTAAGTAAACTGATTTTTTCATATTTATGAAAGATTCTACTGCAGTTAATGTCTTTAAAAAGACAGTCTGATTAGAACTGAGAGAAAGAATTTACCTTTAGCACATGCCTCCTTCAGAAAAACACTGAGTAAAATTACAAAAAACCTGGGAATAGTCTCTACATTTGTTTTGCAATGTATTACAATGTCTAAGTTAAACATGAAAGTAAAATTAGCTATAAACCTAGAATAATACATTTTAAAAGCACAAGACATTTTTCACACTTCCACAGCATGAGGAAAGTCATACAGTGTTCTCAAAACGTTTGATGAAACCAATAGCATCAATAGAGATAGACTGAAAATATCGAAAGGTGATTAATAATTATCTTTCTCAGAGCTCTTGCTGTGTTCACCTTTTTCGTAAACATGCATGAAACTAAGTCTGTTAAATTATCATTTAATTAAAACTCTCACCGTTCCAAACTCACTATGTGTGTCAAAGTGCCATTTAGAGTCTGTAAAGGAAATGTTACACCAGTGAAGACGTTGCTGTTATTAAGCAAATTCCATACATTTAGAATTAGTGCAGGTCCTAGATCACACTGAGGTCAAAAGCTACTCACATTTATAAAAATGAGAGCATCTATTACTAGACAGCAGTTTAGGAGTCTTTCTGTGTCCAGATGAGACAGCCTTTACTAAGTAGAATTTCCAAGACAAACTTAAGATAAATCTAAGCTGTCTGATCGCAATTCCCTACTGCCTTTCTGGATCTGACCCAAAGTCCATTTAATTCAGCTGGAGACTGTCCACTAACTCAAGCAGGCTGAAGTTCAACTCCCCTATAGTCTACATAGCAATGGGATATTACTCAAATTTGATACAGCTGAAAATACTTTCAGCGTTCCCACCATTTTTAAAGACATATATTAATATGGGGTAATAAAACATCCTTACTCCAGGAAATACTGAATTTCTGCTCTGTTAAGATCAGTGGAGGTGGAGGGGCAGAGAGCCCAGCACAAATCTTAGCAGACAAACATCTAGAAACTATCTAGCACCTTAATTCCCATTTCCTGGGAAACAAACACATTTAACCTTTAATATTTTGCCATATGTTATATATATAAAATATAGTGACACGCACATTTTAATATATAATCTTTATTATTTTGCTCAGACAGACCTTGACATCACCTTTAACTCCTGTTGACTTCAGTGGGTGACTGAGACTTCAACAGCAGACAGGATCAGGCTGTCTGTGTCACCTTTGTGTGGTCAAAGCTAAAAGCAGACAAATAACATCAGCAGTCATAGTTCCCCCACTTTTCACATCACAAACAGATATGTCCACATTTAAAAATACTGTTGCACATCTGGTCTGGATGCCATATTTATACTTCAATGCTTTCAGAGAACAGTCTTTTAGAAATATTCTATAAAGTGTTTATAAGAATGAAAGGCAGGTTTAATGAATAAATTGACTCTATTCAAGCAATAGCTCCACTACAGAGAAGGGGAAAATTACTTGTGGTATCAGCTTCCAATCCTCTTGCAAACACTTTTGTTGCTCTTGCATCTTAGTCACCTTCCAGAATTTTTACTCACTATTCTAATTTCGCAGATGTTCTCAACAAGTGTTGGATTGCCATTTTGCTTAGATGAGTATTTTCTGATTCTGTGGGAAAGATATCAGATACTGCAGTATTGGAACCAATGGGAATATATCACTGTGTACCCATCATGGTGAAATGAACAGGCTTTTCCTTCCTTTTGGAGAGGTCTCAAAGGAAAGGAGTGCAGCTGTGTGTTTCTTACTCTACAACAATGGGAACTTTAAAAATAATGTGGTTACTATCTGCTTCCAGGCATAAGGAGTATTTCATATGGTAGCTGTGCAGGCTTCTCTATCATGCAGGATTTTCCCTGGAGCATGCATCCAGCACAAAATGGTTCCTCAGCTGCAGTGGGTTAGTTGCACCACTCAATTAGTGGCTTGTCTTCATTTTCTTCTGCCTTTACTCAGAGTCAGGATAAAAACATGAAGGAGACGAATTTTCTCATGTTCAGACTCAGTTGTTTATTAAATCTTGCTTAAAGTACAAAAGTTCAGCGACACTTCAATCTACCAGCTAGAAGTGAGCAAAATGGAGGTGAACCTAGCTAGTTACAAGGTCTCTTAAAGCTAAACAGTCCAATAGAGAATTAACACCTATATTATTTATACTTTTGACCCAATAACCAGACTCCTGTAACCTGCAGTGCAGCACTAACTGTCCAACCAGAAATTACTACTCGAAATCATGAAGAAGGAGGAAGAAGACAGAAAGAGACCCAAGAGCGTCCGTCTTGTCCCATACCTATTACTATACTCTAAAAACCCCAAATTCCAAACTCTTCACCATGTGAAATTGCACACTTCTATTCTAACTACACACCCATGATTCTAACTCCATCACCCAAATTTGGAAGCCTTCTCCAAGGCCTCAGGTAAAGAGCAGTGTTCTCCTGGGAGTCAGCATCAGAAAGCACAGAAAGCTCAAAACTCCCAGGCTTCTGGGTTCCAACACTCAGCTTTCAGCAATACTGTAATAGGAGAAAATGCCAGACACTGTCCTCCTGACCATTTTGTTCTGTCTGGGAGGAATCTGAATGAAGAAACGAAGACAGAACAAATTTATGCACCTCAGAATGCCCGTGGACCTCAGAACTGAAAGAAAAAGGGAATCTCACCCCAAAAGGATAGGCGAGTTCTTGCTGCTCTAACTCAAAGGCATCCTGTGAGAAGCAGAAAAGTTGATAAAGAAATTATTTGTCTATTCCCATGGACACCTACCAGTCCTTCAGCAGCTGCAGCATGCAACAAAGCTTCCCAGGCCCTATAGGGTGGACAGAACAACCGGATTTTTTGTTTTCATAATGATTTGCTGTCAGCAGCCAACTGTCTACCTCTTCTATGCCTACTGCTATTTGTAAGAAAAAGGGTTTCATTGTTGCATTTTTAATGCTTTGCTTTCAGTTAGGAAGACGGTAAAACAAATAGGAATAATCATTAAGTGTGGGGATTTTTTATTAGGTGGGGTTTTTTTATTTTGGCAGAATAATAGTTTTCTCTAAAAGCATGTATACTTCTCTGGAAAATATTTCATTTTTACAGAGAAATCTTTGCTTTTAAGTTCTTTTTTTTTAATTTAAAAGATATTCACATTAATAATGCAAATTTTAGAGACTTCTATCTCCCCTTAGTGGACGGATCTTTACTTGCTTTGAGAAGCAACACAAACAGAGGGGCTTTGGTTTTCCCATGTGAGCATTGCATAATTGCAGAGAGGTTTGTTTTCCTGTTTGGCTCTTCTGGAAAGGAACTTCTATTATCAGCCATCCTACATGAACAATGATATAAGCAAATTCTGAGGAAGTTCTGGTTCAACTCATCCGGTCTCAATGGGATAAAAAAATGACATTGAAACTTCTCAGCCAACAGACATGAATACAGAAGGCAGTGTACTCCATTCTGTTCCAGAATGTGAAAAAAAAGATTGACATTTGGGCAGGCAGATGCAAAGAAGTTAAAAAAATTAGGATTAATTCTAAAAACCTTTAAAGTAGAGACACAAAACAAATCCATGTATATAAATTTCATAGTCCTGTACATAGAGTGGTTTTCAACTATCAGAGTGAAGAATTGGTATTTTCTAAAGACTGCTTTGTTAAAACTAAATGCACCAAGTTTCTTTCATTTTAGAGAATTATGATCTACAAATTCAGATACAAAACTTAACCCATTTCCTAAATTCACATCCTGGAATTTTATTTGGATACCTCTAAAAGATGTAATCTCCAGTGCATCCTGGGATCCTGGTGGAATTAGCAGACCTCACTCAACTGTTTGTTGATCTATCCTGGCTGCCCACATTGTACTCAGAGCACTGAGTCACACACTATTGTAGGTCCTGTAGAGAAGGGCAACAAGACAGCTTGAACCCATGACCACATGTAGCACCTCAGAGAGGGGACATTCTCTTTTATTCCAACATTTTACCTCAGCAGATCAGAGTTCACAGAGCAGATACCAGATTTACAGCTTTTGGCTCTGTTTTTCCACACAACACTTCTTTTCTTCCCTATTCTGATTTTTACTGAACAGTTAAATATGTGATATTTTCACAAATCTCCAAAATTTTCACTACACCTTTAAAAACACTTTGTATGTATGAAATATGCAAATACTGAGTTCCCCATCCAACATTTGAATTTCAATTTTTGTTAAGCTAGAAGATCTCATGTTGGATGGATAAGCAATGGTTCCTTGTTCTTGTCTATCTTAGCACCCTCCCATGTCTCCTGTATCAATGGCTGGTGCAGGACAGCTGCTGTGATTCATGTCTCGCCACTATTCATATACACAACAGCCCTGAGCCAGTAGGATTTAGGACACATCACAGACTGAAAATGTAGACTTCTTTGTTTCTCATCACCCTGAAACACTGAAAAAAATACATTAGGGGATTTTCAAGCCAAAGAGAGCAACATGTCTCTTAACTTCTAAGCAACATTTCTTCTTACCCTCACATGGGTGCTGGCAGTATTCAGGAAGCTGCTTTGCATCCACAGCAGCTCATTGCCACTGGCAGTTTTAACTAGGTAGCCAGTTTTAACTACTTCACAGATTTTCTAGGGCATTTTTGTAGCCCTTCATTAGCCCGAAGGTTATAGAAGAAAACCTCTGTTCTTTTTCTTAGGAAATATTTACTCATTTTATTTGCTCATGCCTCCTTTCCCACTTCCGTTAATCATGTGGATCTATTTGCAGGTTGGGAGTGTGGGGAAGCAGATAAATACAGCACAAAGAAATGAGGCACCTCACACGGCTTCAGCAATAATCCCTGTTCTAATAGATGCTGACACCGACTACAATGACCTCTTCTAACACTCAGCCACCTCAACAGCTCAAAGTGAATCTTGTTTCTTCACTGTACTCTGCTAACCTCTATGTAAGGATGTGAAGCAGAGTAAGGGTCACAAGTTTTACTTTCAGTATGAAGTTTTAGTTGGGATCCTGTCACTATGGGGATGGACAAAGATGGACACAACTCTTCAAAATTCAAGCACTATTAGCCAAATCTTTATTGCACACAGGTTATTTTTATATGGTTATCAGAAGGCACTATGTTTAATTCCCATTGGTCAGTAACTTTTTTGCCTCTCACTTCATTGGTTAGTAGATGCTCACGTGCATACATGCTAAAGGCTTTCTTCTTTACAGATGTTTACATATTTCCTTCAAATATCCTCATGGATGTAGACTTATTTTCACAGGTGTCAGATGGTTCTCACTGTTACCATTCCTCTCTCACTCACAGGAACTCATCAGGCTAGCTGATAGCTATGCAAAGTAACAAGGCCTGAACCGTGATTTTACAATTCCTTTCTTTTGTAAGATTTTACTTATATGTGAGAGGATCCAATTTCATGTAAGCATTAAATCTCTAAGACATCATAAAGGACATTCAAATACAATATAGCCACTGAACACCACCAGAACAAAAAAAAGTCAGTGAGCACATCTTGGACCCAAGTATCAGAAATTTTATTCCCTGAATATTCTTATAAATAATAAATAATATTATTATAAAGGATAAAAAAGACTTTATTTGTTCTCTTTGTCTATGTGTGTAGAAACAATCTGTCTTCAAAACAATCTTAATTTTGTAGCATGGGATCTTGTACAAAAAATCAACAAAATTGTCAGTCTTGCTTTAAAGTTTTTCATGTATAAAATATTGTGTACATTTATTGTACATTTATTGTGTACATTGTTCCCTGTCTTCATTGTTTGAAAATAAATAAATATGAATATTTAAATTATCCAAAATAGGTATCACTTATTGGAAAGTCAGCAGGAAACTAAATAGGTGAAAAGAGAAAGCCAAAAATTAATGGAAGACCCCATCAAAGTTTGCAAATATTCCTTAAAGTTCTTTTAAAATGAGTTAATAAAATTTCTCCATTTCACCCATGCAAATCAAGGCCTTCTGGAGCACTGAATGTGTTCAAAAGGTGGAACAAGCTGCCCAGGCCTGTCAAGAAGGAAATGGGGTTTTCTAAAGAAAAGCATTAAACATAATTACTGAGTTCATAGTCTAGTGAAAATTCCTGAAAGGAAGAGTTCTTTCAGTGTTTCAATCACATATAAGTTACCTGCAGAAATAACAAATTTGTGGAGTGAGTATTAAGATGAAATTAAGAGAAGTTGTTTCGATTCTCAGTTTGAAAATGTTGGGTTTTTTCAAGTTGAAAATGAAACAATGGAAGACATTGCAGCACTTTTTTATAACAGGTAGCACATTTCTTCAGTTTTCATCCACTTTTTGTTTATGTTTTCATTCTGAAATTCATCTTCCTTACACAGAGCACAAGGACCAGGGATGTTCAGTGCTATGATGACAAAAATGCTTGGGATCCAACTGTGTGCAATATTTGACACAGAGCTTCAAGCAAGCACCTCTTGTGCTAGATCAGAACTCCAAGGTATATTACATCACATCTAAGTGCTACAAATAGAATTCATAAACCTCATATGGGAAGGGAGTCTCTCTAAGTCTGTAATGGCTGCTTCTGTGTTGATTGACTATGACTCCAGTTTGAACTCCTGATGTAGACAAATGCAAATTATAGCATTATTTATTTTCTGACTATTGCCATTGTTAAAGTAATACAATGGGCCAAAAATCTTGCCCTTGATTGTTCAAACATGCTGCCAAAAATGCTAAAAGCATTTCAACTTCTGCTGTAGGAAAAGCATAGCATATAAATCTGGAAGCCAGGGGCCTATTGAATAATGTCTGCTGGATATGATTTTTCACTGCATTTTTTTCACTTACTGTCCATGAGAAGCTGTAATATATGTAGATGTTTGGCTCTCTATTGCAGAGGATTCAGGATTCAACTTTTGTTAATGAAAATGGGCCAACTGGATAGCAGAAATCAAGTTAGCTTGCAATCAAAAGCACAGGGTTCATCCACATGCCTGTGAATCAGACAACCCTCTACCCCACGGGAATATTACTTATATTTGTCAGGCTGCTGAGTTTGGAGCACAGGGAAGCCTGACAGAAGCCTACCTATGATGGTCAGCATATTTAATCTCTTGAACTGCTGTATCATTTTGAAAGTGCTGTCATGAGAAGTTTCTAACATGGCCAAGTTTTGTTTTAATATCTTTGGGCCCAGCCATGAGCTACTGAGAGCCATTTCTGATTTGTACTGGTGGGCAGGATACCAATCCATCTTTTCTCACTTGCTGCTCTTTCTAGACCACAGCAACAAATTTAGATGCTTCCCCTTAGCACTTCAGCTAAAGGCAGAAGAAGTTTTTGGGAACAAAAAGAGAGAAAGATCATTAGGGTAATTTTCTGTAATGGGAATGAAAGCAGACTGCTGGACTTGACAAAATATTTTCAGCAGTGCAGCGTGTGAGGACTCAGCACTAGGCACTCAGTGTTTATACAACAAAACAAGAATGCCTAAAAAGTCACTGAGTCCATGGGAGTTTTCCCCTGGCTTTGAGTCAGACAGCTTGAGATCACAAGTTTTGCTGCTGATGCAAAGTAGTCTGTTCTCTGTTTCCCACTTCACTTAAACCTCATAATTACTGAGTCTTAAACATAACCCACCAGAGTTACCAGATCCACTAAGTACCCAGGCTCCCTCAGGCTTCATCTGAATTACTCCAGTCAAGCCCATGTCTTTAAACCTGTCAGCAATTTTTGATTTATTTTAGGGTTGCAAGGACCCCATTCCCCATTATAAATATTCTGATACTTGCTGTTGTTTCTTTTACTCCATAGTCTCCTCACAAGTACAACCATGAACTACATTTAGTTCAGCCTTCACAGCATTCATTTCCCACTTCACACAAATGTCAAAATATATGGAACTGAACTTGCCAGTGATTTATAAGCATGAAATTCAAGGTTTTTCTTTACTTGCAACCCTGGTCTGGCTGAGCATTAGGATTTTATCTGTATGTGTACCCAGTGCATCCAAACTGATAACTCCTTGGGTGGTCCAGAAACTCCCCAGCTAGTTATCTGCCTAGAAGAGAAAAGGGCCTGCTCTCAGACAATAGATCAGCCTAAAAATTGGTGACTGATTGAACTCTGAACCACCTTCAGAAATGTTTGGCTGACTGACACAGGAGTTCTCCAGGTAGAAATGTTGGGCAAATTACTCAGTAGGTCCACTGTCTTACTGCAAGTTTTATGCTTTAATGTACTGATAAACATCTTGGTTGTAATCTCACAAAGATTCCCAGGCAATTCCTTCTACATAATTGATCCAAGAGTGCATAGACAGTTAATTATAAACAGTCAATAGAAGCATGACCGTTTCTTGTATAGTTAGGATATTCAGATGTTTTTATGTAGCTCAGATAATCTACAGGAAGTAGTTATGTACGACATGGTAATGTAGCACCATGACCAGCTGGGTTATGACAAACAGAAAAGTAATTTGTGAAACTCACCTCATCAAGCTGAAGACATCATTGCAAGGATGCTTGCAAATGAGACTCCTTTTGACACCAAACAATGACAAATAATTTTGTCCAAAGAGATCTAATTCCCTGTGCAAGCATTATTTTTTGATCGGAACTTTTCTGTACCAACATCAATCTTCAGGTGTCTGCAAATGCACAGAAACGGGTCTGGTTTTGTCACCTTTGTTGGAAAATATTCTGCTTCTGTGCTTAACAAGTTGCATTTCCTGGTTTAAGATTTAAAAAATTAATTTTTGGTTATTCAGTTTCAGCATAGCAACGCGTCAGAGGCCATTGGGATTCTTAATCATATAAGAACATTGCTTTAGATGGCCAGAGACCAAGTCTTGTGGCAAAAAATTTATTTGTCCAATCCTTTGAGTTCAGTTCCACTTGTCAATACGCCCTATCAGTTTCCATTAAAAATCAATGCTTCTTTCATCACTTCCTTTTTTTTAAGCAAGGATATTTAAAAATTACTTCAGCTGGTTTCCTAAAGTCTACAAGTAATCAAGGAATCAATTTCTGCCATCTCTTTGCTTAAACAATAATACACAGGTCAAAGACCAGACTATAGTCTCCAACATGTCTTCCTGGTACATTAAATGGCCCCTGTGGGAAATGTATAACCATCGTATTAATAATGCTCATCAAACAGATTTTTTTCCCCAAAAATGCAGCATTTCAGCAGAATCTTGAAATAAATTCACAGTGAAACAGAGCAACTGTCAGGAAACAGAATCTGGGAAAAGATAAGAAATGGTCCCATATCCTGCTGAACAATTTCAGAGCACAAAGGCATCTCTGGAAACTAGTGGACATTACAGGATATTGTTACAAATCCTTCAGTACTATGTAGAATAATGAAAATGCAAAATATGGAAAATTGCAGGCACCCTGTTCTCTTCTCTGGACTGCTTACACAAATTTGTTCTCCATAGTTTGCACGATCTTACTTCCATGATCAATAAATGGCTTTTTATATCCTTTAAGTTTTATAGCACAGTAGAACATATTCTTAGGAAATCTCTTTAAAATTGTACTGAGAAGAATTATGTGAGCAGGACAAGCCAACAAGTAATGTACCTGACTTTTCTTTAGATTTTGGAAAGTTGGAAGGTTTCAGCACCCCAATTCAGTTCCAGCTACAGTAAAGTCTCTATGGTATATTTTAGTCTAAAAATAAGAGTTTTTGTTGCAGTGAAAGTTTTCTAAAAAGTGCTATAAAATAAGGTGAAAGGCCTCATAATTAATCCAAAGAAAAAAATCTGCATCTCATCTTCCTGTTATTCCTACACACACCACAGAGTAAAGAATGCTTCACACAAACAAGAACCCATAGAGAAAACAATGCAAATTACTTTATAAGGAGTAAAGGTAATGGAAAGAGACTTTAAGTGATGGAGGCACCTTATTTTGTTTCTGGAAATAAAGAGAAATTACAAACCTCCAGAACTGTGACATGGAAAACTGATGTCTGTAACAACCTCTGGAGAGCTTTGATTTTAACAAAGCATTTCCATTACTTGATGAGTTCACCACAATATAGGTCTAATCCAATCCTGATGTAATTCAGTTGAGGTTCATGGAATAATTCATTTGTACCTTTCTCTCCTCTGTTCCTTTCTCACTTTGTCCACATTTCCCTTTGTCCACGTCCCTCTCTTCACCCAGCCTCAGTTACCTCTCTAGGTATAGCGCGACACACCACACACTGCTGCAAGAACCATGGTTTTTTCAAGTGTGATTCTCCTTCCCCTTTCAGATCCAATTCTGTCTCTTAGAGGGACTAATTTCTAGATCAGAATTTTATAACATTGTCCTGGGATGCCTGTTAAACTGTTAAACATGCTGACAGGTCCAAGAAAGATGAATGCTTTGGAAGGGCAAGACATTTCAAGGTATGAGATAAACATGTCCAGCTTTAACTAGCAGCCAAGAAAGTGATTCTGCCACCAGCTGTGGTCATTTTCATGCTTATGTTTAGCAGTGTTGTCATTAAGGCTAGAGTACAAAAGGAGGCTGGTGCTCAAAGCAGCCTGTGTCCAAATAGTTTGTGGTTATGTCTCTTCAAGTAGCTGGCAAAACACAAAAGGAACCTGTAAATTCTCTGAATGAGTGACAGGATAGAATGAACAAGATCTTAATACTCTTGTAACTAAATGAACATGAGTTCCTGCTAACTCAGAGTAAAGTGCAATTGTTTTCCAGTAGTATAAGCTTATAAAAACTACAAATTTTGATCTATTGAAAATCTCTTATTATGCTTGTCCTCTTATCTTCTGCCTGCTACAGCAGACGTGTCAAATTCCTTTGGTGTTTCTTCACGTTATAATGACTTTTGCCCTCTGATTGATGGACCTACCCATCACTACCCTTTCTTGCCTGAATATTTGGCTGAATACTGCTGAATATTTGGCACACTGTGCCAAATTCATTTCCCTTAACTAATCAACTAATGATGATCCACACTTGCTTCCAGCTGTGAATGAGGGGGATGACAACTTGATGAGACTAAAGATCTTCTTGATCATATGACATTAAGAATAAAGGTACAGGTATTACCAAATGGATTTGTGACTTCAGTGGCAGAAGCTTAAAGGCCTCACGAGGTCACAGAGAATGAACTGATAATTTCAAACCTTTACTACTTAATTAAAATTGCAAACATGTTACTGAGTCGCTACATGAAGAGAGAAATAAAGTAAAAGAAACATAATAGCATATGGTAAATACAGTAACTTTTTTTCCTTATTCAAGCTCTATAGAATGGAAGCTAACATAAAAACTATGAAAGCAAATATAATTAATAAAAATTAACAAAAATTTGCTGCAGATGTCAATGATTTTGTGGGGAAAAAACTGTTTTTAAAAGAAAAAGTAATTTTGTAGGAATCAAAACTACTAAGTTGAAAGACAGCAAATATTTTTTACATTAAAAAAGGACTTCCTAAAGACTGCAAATTGACACCTTTGAAAGTGATTGTAGATGATTTAGGAAATCAAATTCTATTAAGTTAGAACATCACACAGAGTATGTTTGTGTGTTAAATAAATTAAACATTTACTTGACATTTAACAGGCTGATATAATCTTCTCTACTTGAATTGAGATCCTTGGCAAATAATATCAAACCAAACAAACAAATTAAAAAATCCTCCCCTGCCTAACCAGTTTTGTTTTCTGCAAATTCTGTTTCCCAACTTTTTAAGAGCATGTTTTACTATACAAAACACCAGTAATCTCTAACAAGCTCTACAGTAATTTTTGCTGATCAAAGGCATATATAATTTATAGTCTGAAAGTGCTCTGAGTAAGATTTGTTACTGTAACACAGATACTGCCTCCAAGACAATGAATTTGAAACATCTATATAATCTCTGTGTGGTATGTAGAAATTTATTCTCATTGAGATAACTTATCTCAAGGTAAGAAGGAAAGGAGAAATGGTGAAAGTTCTAACGAGATGGGTGGCTGGTGCCACAAAATATTGGTGCAATGCAATAGCTTGGACTTGGTCAGAAAGATAGGGCAAGAAAAGGGGTGTAATAAACAAATGACACAAAAGATAATAAATAATATCCTATGCAGAAAAAAAGAGCTGGAAAGGGTCAGTCTGCTACTCAGTAGGAGTATCAGGTGATGCTGAGACTGGTCAAGTGTTTGATGCCTTCACCTGTCAGTCCTCACCAAGTCATTTTGTCAGGCAGCAAACACCTCTAGCAGCACTGGCAAACAGGTCACTAACTAAATCAGAGAGAAGAAATGTCAGGGTGTATTTAAGAAAGTCAGGAGTTGGCTGGGCCCAATGTAGTTCATGAAAGCAGATTTTAAAAAATGGGTCACCTAAACTCCAAGTTACTAGCATTTATATTTGAGCCCAAATAGAATAAATCTTATGAAGGAATAAAGGACTAACAGGCCAGCTGCTTTAACACCAAATTTCAGAAAAACAGCAGAAGAGAACAAGGAATTTTATAGCCAGAAAGGTCAACTTGTCAAGAATAACTTAATTAAATAATTAAGTTTAATAAATTAAACTTAAATAACAAACTTTTTGGGTTGGTAACATGCAAAACAAGACAACTGTCTTAGCTAACAGCCCCAAAAGCAGATAAGAGAAGAATATCTCCATTCCAAACCTTGCTAGTACTAAAATTTTTATTAATGATGCTGGGGTATAGAGTGTACATTTGTGGATTGTCATAGAATGGGTTGGGTTGGAAGAGACATGAAAGATCACACAGTTTAAAACCCCCTGCCATGGGCAGGAGCACTTTCACTGGACCAGGTTGCTCAAAGCCCCATCCAGCCTGGCCTTGAACAGTGCCAGGGATGGGGCATCCACACGTTCTCTGGGAAACCTGTGCCAGTGCCTCACCACCCTTACAGTAAAGAATTTCTTCCTAATATCTAATCCAAATCTACCCTCTTTCAGTCTGAACCCGTTCTCCCTTATCCTGACGCTCCATGCCTTTGTAAAAAGTCTCTCTTTATCTTTCCTGTAGCTTCCCTTCAGGTTATGGAAAGCTGCAATTAGGTCACACCAACACTTGCATACACATTGGAATCACATCTTCACACATTCAAGCACACTGAGAGACAAAATTGAAAATTACGTTGTCAAGTGAAATATGTGTTGTGAAAAAGCTAATATTTAACTCCAAACAACCAAAAGCAGAGTCCTGCAATGGATAGGATAATCAGCTGCACAATTATAGACAACTCCTCATGAATCTGTGAATGGGCAAAGGTTTCACATGTTTAAAATACAAAGTCTTTCCACATGAGTCAGATGCTTTGGTCTCAAATGGTGTACAATTCCTTCCTTGGAGCACAAAACCTGTTAAAAGAACTGACACAAATCATCAGCAATCTAGAAAATATTGCCTTTCAGATAAGATCTGAAAAAGTACTGAGGATAAATTTAATTTTAAAAAGTCAGAAGGGAGAGAAAAAATGAGGCTTAAAATAAAGAGATATATCTAAAAGTACAAAAGGTCAGAAAAAAATAAAGCAAAGGAATTTGGAATTAACATTAGTAGAAATGATCTAGCAATTAGAGAATTAATGAATGAATGAATGCATGAATGAATGAATGAATGAATGAACAAACTAGGGCAGATTACTCAAGTGGAGAACAGATGAGAGTACAATTTAAATCCTCTTCCAATGCTTACTTTCTACAAGTAACTGGATCTATTGCTAAAAATCTTTAAAACCATTCTTCAAAGGGTGAGGTGTACAATAGTCTCAATTAGGTGCATTTTCCTTGAAGGGAACAACTTCAGCAGAATAATCGCAAATCTGGACACTGGAAATATCTGTCTGGGAACCTCACAGCACTTATCATCACTGTTGGACAACTCAACTACTCTGATGCTGCCTGCAAGGAGAAAGGGGGATGAAATGTGGGGAAAACAATTATAGGCTCTGAAATTTTGCTGCTCCCTTTTGCTTTAAAGGCAGAAGCTATTAATGCAAGCTACATAAGGTGTACCAATAGCTCTTCACAGAATATAAGAAATAAACACACTTTTCACCAAATTATGTAAGCCAAATTCACTAGCTGCTTTATATCATTCTGATCATTAAAAGTAGCATTGAGACCTCAATGCTGAATTTTATTATTCATTCACTATCCAAATTATTGAAGTCTGACAACTTTAAACATGTTTTATTTACAGAAGGGGGGTAGAGTAAATAACTGACCTGAAGTCCTTCAATGTGGTGAGCACCTGTTGAATGTTTTTTGATTCCAGCTTGAGGTTGACAAAGTGAGATTGTTCACATTTTTACATTCTGGAGACTTCAAAGGAAAGAAGTTTTCTGTTGTTGGCCTTTATGACTCTTCTGCATGTCATAAAATTCTCCTACCATGTTTTCCATCACTTTTGATCAGCCACAGAAGAAGCATCAAGGGATTATGCGTAGGACAGCGACAAACAGCACATGCTATTGGCTTCTCCACATCTGTTACCCAAGTCCTGAAAAGAATTACAACCCAAGGAAGGAGAAGAAAAAGAAAATTTAAAAAATAGACTGTGAGGAGAAAGTAGTGGATGAAATTATGAGCCTGGTTGCCTGCATTACAAACTCGATATTCTGGAGTACCAGCTGTTAAATTTTTGTTCGGAGGATAAATAGTATATTTGTTAGTAAAAACTGTCATTCTGGTTAAGACACTATTTTGTTGATACAACTTTTAGAGCTCAAGGGTGTGTTAAGAATTAATGTAATTAATATAATTTCAATAAGAAATAAATAAGTGAATATTTGCTTCTGTCCATTACTTTTTTCTTTTTTTTTTTGCTTTGCAATATTTTGCACTAATTAAATGATTCCTCTGTTTGTCCTGTGCCTAGGAATTGTCAGAGTTTCTAAGCACAGGTTAGAGTTTTTAAGCATCGGCAGATGATCATGGTTTCACTGAAGACCAAACAATCACTCAGTATGTTTTTTAAATGGCAATTGTGCATAAAACATTTCTTCCTCACATGCCTTTGAATTTCAATTTTTTGTGATACCAAGATTTCTATCTAGGAGGAGACTATTTGGCACATCCAAATGGAAGTAAATCAAGTAAAAACAAATAATTCGGTAGATGAACAACTCTGACTTGATCAGACATGAATGTTGGAAAATATCTTCTGTGTCTGGGCATGTGAAGTCCATAAGCATACCTCAGAGAACAGCTGAATGGTATGCTGGAGATAATTTCATCTCTCAATCACACTCTAAGTATTTGTAGAAGTCATTTGTTTTTCTGAGCAACTTCAGAGATGGAATAAAAATATGTTGTCAAATCCACATTTTGGGAGGGCATCCCAGCTCCTTCAATAACAGCCTTTTTCTGTCAGTCATTTGTGTGTGCCTCTAGGAAGACTTCAGCAAATAAAGCCATGACAGCATTGACCCTCCACATTTCCAGTGGTATAACAGATAATTTTCCCATTGAAATTTTTGCTGTATTAGTTGGTTTTCAGGCAGAGGTAAGAAGAGAAAGGAATAGAAAATACTGTGAACTTGAAAAATTTCTGATTTCTTGCCAAATTTCACAATCCTCTTTTTCTCATATAGTAGTCAATCCATTGATTTGAGGTTTTCACATTCGATCTTTAGTGCTGGAAGTTCAAGACTGGCTCTTCACTAGGAAGTGAAAATTGTAGATGCCAATGCTTGTGAATGCATTTCACAAATGCTTGTTTGAAAAGACCTTATATTCATTTTCTTCCCTCTATGTAAGAGAAGAGACTGGAACAATATAGTGCAGAGACATAGTTCGAAGTTACATAGAAATAAATTGCATAAAATTTTAAATTATGCAAAAGGGATGTATGTACCTGTGAGGATAATGACCTACTTCAAAACAAAGCAGTCAGAACTGTGATTTGTGCTAACTGTGCACACAATGATTTTTCTTCTCTGTATTTTTAACCCAAATCTAAAAGAGATGTGCTACTACATGATTTCACCAGGAATCCTTTTTCTATAAAGAAATGTCTGTCTTTGTGTTTGATTGAAACTCCCTTGTTAGAGCTAGCAGGAATACAGAAACTTTACTAGAGCGTGATTACAGTTATAAATGACCTAGCCCAAGGCTTGTACAGGGCATTGGAATGAATCTGAGTGGCTTTGGAAAGTCCCTCAGTATACTGACTTTAATAGTCACTACCATGCTCTCCCTTGATGAACATATCTTCTCTCACAAATTCTAAAGAAAATATTTAATCTCTTTAGAGTAATGCTTGGTAAGAAAGATAAATTCAGAATCTGATTAGTCATGGAGACTTCTTGGGAAAAACTTGATCCTGCCAGTTGACTGGTAATGAATTTAGCAGAATTTTGTAGTACTTAGGTTTAACAACCTTGTTGTTTTCAGTTTTTGATTTTGTGAATATCATTGCCATTTTTCAGAATATTTTTATATGAACTTATCTTTCAAAATGTGTCTACCCAACCTGAAACTTGGGCTAGGAAAATAGTCTTGATTGTGAAGTCTCAAAAGTGTTTCTAATTCTTCCAAAGCTACAGGAATAAAATGTAAAATACATCAGTTGAATCTTTATTTTGCCAAAATTAAACAGATGCTGAGTCTCAAGGGTCCAATTTCTTTTTAAATTTAGAAGTCATCTTTTTCACAAATCCTACATTTGGCAATGAAGTTTATTTTCCTGATGTTTACTGTTTGTAAAAAATTAAATTCCTCATCAACAGACTGGAGTGACCTCTTTAATTGTGGACTCACCTCCCTTTTAATGTCAAAATAACTTTATTTAATCTGGTGATATTTTTTCACTGGTATTCTTTGAATCTGCCTGGGATCTGCATGAGATTCTGTAACTTCCAAAGGAGGAAGGAAACATCCTTGCTGCTTTGGACAGTAGACCCAGCTGCACTTTCAGACAAGTCATCAGACTCTGTTCGGGCAGAATTAATTAAAATCAGAACAGAAGGAGAGAACCTTGTGATGATCACTCATACCTTGTTTCTTTCCTGTTTTATACAAGGAGATTAAATGAGCTTGGCTGCTTTGCTTAGATAAATGAGAAAGGTTCTTCCTGCAGACTCACTGGGGAGTAAACACTAAAATGGACAGGCAGTTTTGGAGATACTGGGCAAGGTTAACACACCATCACATGGGATGAACTGCACACCTATTTTGGCTGGAGATTAGGAACTTGCAGTTCCATTTAAATACCTCTACTTCTTCCATGGAAGAACTGGGTAAAAGGTTTCCTAACAAACGGGTACAGCAACATCTTTCAAGCATAAGGGACAAGAAATCTAACTAGTTTCAATATAAAACTAAATACATATATGCAGGGATATTTTTCCACTGTCTATGGTTACAGGAATGACTAGACTTGATCATCTTTTGCAATCCTTTCCAGTCTGATTTTCTACTTTATTTCTACATTAGTGAAAATAAAACTGTCCAAGAAAATAAGCAGGGTAATCAGGCACACTTCTTCTTTGGGAAAAATTAATGCCATTCAGCTCACTTTGATGTTAATTATTCAAAATCTTGCATTACAGAGAAATGAAATTTAATTTGTTCAACTCCTTCTTTTCATCCCTTTTAAGACAATTTATCAGTGGTTCTTTGAAGTGATATGGCACTCAGCAGTTTTATTTGAGCCATTGATACTGTTCCACAATTTTCTGAACCAATATTGTATGATGGAAGTCACAAAGGGTTGCTTTATTCCTTGATGTAGTTTCTACTTCAGTAGACTCCTTTTAGTTCTAAGGGTGATGATCCACATGGTTGGCTATGACACTGTATGTGTTTTTGGGTTTCAGCAAACAAGAGGTCAAAGCTAATGTGAGCATTTTATTTAACCTTGGAGGGATAGAATTGTCTTATTTTTAATTGGAGAAATTTGGAGAGAAGTCTTCTTTCGTTAAATGCTTTCTCTGGACAACAGCATAAATTAATATAAATCAAAACTCACAGATTGATACAAGAGTTTAATTAGAAATGAACATTGACACTGTAAGTAATAGAATTAGGTCCATCTAAGGACAATTTAAAATTTCCCATGGAGTATATAAACTTTGTGTACTGCTTGTGGCCATGAAAAAAGGAAAGGCTGTAAAGTAAATTATATAGTCTTCATCTTTCCCTTAGTAAAGCCTTGATGTTTTCCTCAAAAGGCATATTTTAAGACATAAAATAAAATGCCAGTTCATAAAAGGCATGTTTTAAGACAAAATGCCAGAGCAACAATCTATGTGATAAAATAACTAGGAGATATTAATCTGCATTATCAATTTAATTTACCAAGCTAACATATCAGCATGATTTTATTGTATTAAAAAAAAAATTTAAAAAAAGTAAATCAAATGAGAGAAACACTTGCTTTTATATGTCAACATGTTTATTTTCTATGCTACACAAAATACTGGAAATCTCTATGGCATGATTTGCCAAAGGGAAGATACTAATGTTTTTCAGTAGAAGAAGGAATTACTTTTAGAATTTTCAAGAAAAAACTGTTTAACTTTGGGCTAATGGAAAACTGAACTTCTATATGTGCATAAAATTGTTGTGGTGGTGTTTTTTTAACTGGAATAAAAGTGAAATTAAACAAACTACAGAACCCTAATAAACACTTTGTAACACATGGACACTGTTCAAGAGACACAGAAAAACTACTGGTATATTTTCCAAGCTCTGACTCATATAAATTTGGACATAGTCAGATTTGTTTCTGGCAGGAATGAAATGCTTTACACAAAGGGAAAAAGAGAAGGACCACAATTGGAAGAAGAGGGAGATTTTGAGGAGATTATGTCTTATAAGAAAAATAACCACCAATCTCCATGCATATGTTCATGTTCCTACTTAACCAAGTAAGATTCTACTTTCATTATGACAAGAATTTGAGAGAAATGTGCCTATACAATTTGAAAATAGAACAACTCGTCTTTTAATGTTAGGTCTTATATGAGAAAAAAGACCATGTACATATTTCCTTCCATCTATTTTTGCCCTTTTCAGATGTAAAGTTTTTGACTGATCCTGTTTCTTTCTCAGAAAGTGAGGAAAAGACATCCTCATGGAGAGAAGATAATAGTACAGTTTCATTTGCTGCATGATTGTATCAATTTCTAACCTGCAGCAAACTACTGCAGACAGATTACTTCCTGGATTGAGTTAGTTTTGCAGAAGAAAAATCCATAAAACCAAAGGAAATTAGTAAGAAGAAGAAAGAGGAAGAAGAAGAAGAAGAAGAAGGAGAAGAAGAAGGAGGAGAAGGAGAAGGAGAAGGAGAAGGAGAAGGAGAAGGAGAAGGAGAAGAAGAAGGAGAAGAAGAGGAGGAAAAAGAAGAGGAAAGTCCTAGATGATAGGGAAATATTGCCTATGCTGTCCCAGAACAATGAAGAAACCATTTAGATCAACAACTTTTCAACAGTATCCTTATGGTCCAATGTGGCAGCAAACAAACATAGTGACTTGGCTACTCTTTTAGGGTTTGGATCTAATTTGTTAGGACAAGTTCAGGGAATGTTGTATCATATCCAATTGTTTTCAGTCCTGTCCCTCACTGTCATCAAAGGCTCTCAAGCAGAGAATGAAATGACTCTCCAATGATTTTCTCATCTCCATGATGATGTTTTACTCATGCTCTCAAGACAAGCAAGATAGCAAGATCACTCCACAACAAATCAGCAGGTTTCAGGCATGAGTAAGAGTGGTTTTCTTCCCTCTGCCACAATCTACCTGTGTGAGTTGCAGGGCCAGAGCCAAAAGACATCTCTTGTCTCTTTGTCTTGAAATGATAACAGTGCAGACCAAACCAGAATGAAATTCCTGAAGTGCAGTTTAGGCAGAGTCTGGGCACATCAACTCAGGAAGCCAGTCCAAAAGTCCCTGCACAACTGTCAGGAACATGAGACTCTTCTGGCCCTGGTGCCTCAAGTTACTTTATGTCCAGAAGCAAGGTTAGGTGGTGTGACCAAGGAAATTTACTTATGATTAAGATTTCCAGTCACCACTGAATTTTACATAAATCAAACATACAAGTTCACACATACCATTTCTGTAGGCTTCTCAGAAGCTGGTATTTGCCTTGTGGCTAACCAGCTCTGAACTTTTTTCAGTTTTGCACAGTACTGGAGAAGGAACTATATAGTTCAGTTTGGCTTTTTCTTCTCCATCACACATGCTGACTTCTATATTCCATCTGTTGGCCAAGAATCTTCAGAAATCTTAAAATTACAAAAATCATAGAATATCCCAAGTTGGAAGGTATCCATAGGAATCCTCAAGTCCAGTTCCCTGTTACTCACAGGACTACCTAGAGCTAAATCAGGTGACTAAGTGCATCATCCAGATACCCAGTGAACTCTGACAGGATTGGTACCATGGTCGTTAGCCTGAGGAGGCTCTTTCAGTGACTGACCACCTTCTCAGTGAAGAACTTTTTCCTTGTACTTCATCTAAACTTCCCCCAACAGAGTTTCATTCCATTTTATTGTGTTCTCTTCCTGGTTGCCATAGAGAGATCAGCACCTCCCCACATGTTTTCTTACAGTTCTGAAAAGAAGATAAAACAGTAGATTGTATGACTTTATAGGTGTATTTCTCACTGTGGTGATTAGCTGTGGAACAATCACTGCTTATCTTACAAAGATGGCTAGAGAACCTGAATGATGCCTTCAAGCAACAACTTAACGTCCCCAAATATAACAGAGAAAGTGTAACTAAAGTACAAAATAGGTCTAAACTTTAAGGCTGGATCTGAGAGCAAAGACAGGAAGTGTGCTTACTATGAAATTCATTACTAGAATTGAGCAGCAGACATATAAAAAAGAAACTTCCACTTTTTAGGCCATTTCATTGTCTATTAATTTAATGTTTTTTTAAAAATAAATCAAAGGATATTTTGAAATGCACAGGAAAACTCACACTGTCATCTGTGGGGTTTTCTCCATTTAATCTGAGCCACTCCCAAACTGAGATCAATGAAGCAGGGACATGTGGTTTGCTGTGGTCCGTCTCGTTATACAAGCAGCACTGAGTAGAAAAAGAAAAGCCTGAGCAAAGGACAGAATAGCTTATTGAGGTGGGAAGACAGTTAGTGACACGTGTTGTCTGAAGTGATATGCATTGAAAGTTACTGAGTGTGTCCAGATGATTCTCGTCCAGCAGGGAAACTGCTGCAGCCTTGGAAAATCACATGTGGACATCTGGGGTGTCTGAGAGAGGGTGTACACCCCCAGGCAGGCAAGGGAGCATTCGGGAACAGGGACAGCAAAAGTCCAGCAAAACTCTGCTTGGCTTCTTGATGAGCATTGTTGGTCTGATCTAGACATTTTTTTCTATATAATGTTCTCAAGATGGAGTTCCATTAAAAGCTTTCTGCTATGATAAATCCCTTAGGGATTGCATGCAGATGGAGGGCTGCTTTTGTTTATTTCACTAGCAAAAGAAATTCAAAAAAATTATTTCTAAAATATGTTCAGAATTAAATATATCCTTCAGCTATTTAGTTTATTGGAAGTGGAAATCCAAACATTCATCTAAAAGAATAAGATCTTGAATTAATTTTACCTCAGATATTATTCATATGAAACCCTACCTCTCAGATTTTCCTGAAACTGAAAATTTAGTCATGATCAAGGATCACTACAATAAAGCAAAAGACACCAACATTAAAATTAGATATTGACATCCAAAGCTCACACAGAAACTAGCCATTTTTGTAGACTGCAAAACTAAAAGCTCTTTTAAACTTACTTTCTGCAGAAACTTCACAACCATGTCTGTATTTTTTTTGTGGAACTAAAGCAGGGAATAAAAGAAGTATGTACAAGGCAGAAGTAGGAGCACTATATAAGGGACATGTTGCTCTGGGAAAAAGTTGATGTCCATTACCTTGTCTGCTACGGCATTAGAGACAAGGAGTGACAGCCATCTGAAAAAGGCAGATCCAAAGGCAATTGCTTCCCCCATATATACAGGATGAAATAATATCCCATTATGGAATTAAGCCCTAAAATATAGAGGAGGAAGAGCAAAGTGGCAGCCAGGCCCATCATATTAAAGTGCTTGGCACTTTGAGTTAACATGCATCTCTTCACGGAAGTTATAAAGAGCCACTTTTTATGAGACAGTAGTTTTACTGTCTTCAGTATTTTTTTCTGTAGTAAGCATGGATCCTGCTTAGAGAAAGACTTTAATCCTTCACAGGAGATGCAGCAATACAAGATTTCAAATTCTGGTTACTTAACCTCCTGTTTTGCTATAAAGAATGGCTTGTCCAGCCTTTTAAATAAAGATATAGTTCCTAGAAAGACTCCTTCTTGTGTCACCTCCACTCTTTAATCTCTTTTTATAGCTGTCATTGCCAGCTGTGGCTTCGTGTTTCATTTTTTTTTCAGTCAATTTACTTTCTGGTTTTTTCCTTCTTGAGAAGTTCTTTAGGTGTTTTGTCTCTTACGAAATGCTGTACACTTAGTTTTATTGCACCTCTGAGGGATTTCTTTCTCTTTATTACAAGAGACTTTTCTGAAGTACTTTCCTCCTGAATGACAACATAATGACATTATTTTCTTTCATGCGCTGTTTAGTTTGGAATACTCTGCTTTGCTTTCTATAACAGAACATGTGCTAAAAATCTGATACCTTTAGTAGGAGCACTACATTGTCCCTAACTACTGCTTCTTTTCCTCTTCCTCATTTGTAATGGTACCTACTTTTAATAAGTTCTTTTGCTCTAATCTTGGCATGACCTCTTAATTTCACTCTTCTTATATATAGATTTATCCTGGTTATGAAAAATATATTAATAGCCTCTTAGATGGAGTCTGATCAATGTGCTTTATCCTTACCCTGGTGTCTGCCCAACCTCTTGGCCTGTTTCAAAAAATAAACCAACAGGATTGGGCTAATCCTCTTTCATCAGCAGTCAAATTTCTCTGAACACATTTGGGACTGTGAGCACCAGGTAGTTCTTAGGGCCTTAAAAGGTGCTGAGGTCTTGGCAACCAACAGTAACCACATCACACAGACCTTTTTTCCAAACAAAAATTTGTAAGCTTGTAGTAAATAAGTGACATCTCTACACGTGATCTGAATAGAGCTGAAACAAGTAGATGAATAATCATCATCTGAAAACGTTTTTTTGTCTTATGACACCTAAAGCATTTATAAGGTCATAAAGTTGTTTTACAGTCCCGCAATTTATGGTGAGTTGCTCGATTTACCAGTAAAGAAATATTATCCCATGAATACTGCATTTAATCGACTGCTTAACTGAATTATTCTGCCAGAAATGTGCTTGTTAATGATGCTATTTTCTACTGGTTCTAAGGCTGCTGGATTCGCTTTAACAGCATGTAGAATCTGTGTCCTGTTAAAATGCTTTCCTGCAGTTAAAATATTTGTGTGACACAATTGTCTGTGTTTGTATTTTAACTTTCCACAATTTTACGGTTTCCATGCACGCAAATGAAATACTAATGATCCTGTATTAACCGTGGATGAACTACCCACAATGCACTCCACGAATTAAAGCCTTCCTTCCTAACAAAACAAAGAAGTTTGTAACAAGAAAATGGGCGGAGTTTAAAAAAAATCAGAAATGGAAGATAATAGCACAAGCCAACCTATACCTTCAATAAGGGTTTTTGCAACACCTCTTAAAAATCTATATAAAGAGATGTCTATATAAACATAGACAAAGATGATTGTTAAAGATATCTGCTAATGATGGGCTAAAATTCTAAGCTTTACTGCTGGACTTACCTTTGCAGATAGGATATTGCCCCTCCTATGCATAACCTTAACATGAGCACGATGTTATCCCTGAGTAAACCAGTTCAGATCCCAGCTGGGCAGTCTCAGCTTTCTGTGGAGATCATTGCCTAGTTTGCACACGAGTAGTTCTGTCAGGATCCATTCCACCTGGCCCATTGCAGAGGTAATCCTAACCATAAACAACTCTGCAATGTGAACCATGCAATCATGAAAGAGTAGACAGCACAAAAAGTTGAAAGGGTACATGTTTGTGAAAAAAACTTCTGTGAAATAAAGACCAACTAATCGGTCATCATCTTCAAATTATACAGGGATAATTCAAGCTACCTGTCCCTATGGAGAAGTATTTCTGTAAAGCATTATTATTTTCAGCTCTGCCCAGTCTGAATTCCCATGGACACATCAGTCACTCACCACACTGAATACACAAGCCTCATTTAGGTTTATACTTCTCTGCTTCTCACTGACCCTAACAAAATGTCTATAGTAGGTGGTAACAAATAATGAGTAAAATAAAATTTGTGATTTAAATCGTGATTAATAAGTAAATTAATTTGTGATTTAACCCTAAGGTTTGCAAAACCATAGCAAAAATATGAGGTTTTTAATATATTAACATGTCTTCCAGATTGAATTAAATTCAGACTTCGTGGTCCCAGAATCTTGGTTCATGGACATATTTTGTACAATTTAGTGAAGGCTGTAACAATGTTACCTGAGGGTGCTTTTCCATTCAATCAGAGACATCAAAAATAAATACATGAGGATTCATCCCAGGTTTTATAGAACTGAAAACCTCATTAGAAACTGAGATAAGACTTTTTTAACTGCAGTCTTTTACTAAGAGATTGCAAAGCTCCCTCAGCCACCTTCTGGCCAGTGATGAAGCAGAGGCACTCCTTTCTCATATTATTCCATATGTAGCTTACACTTCTGCTAGTTGTCCAGATGGAAAGGGTGAGGCTAGAATTTCTCTCAGGAAGAAAATAAATATTTGGTACTTAAAATAGAATAATGCAAAAAAATTGACATTAAAGTGTAGACTGGATTTCAGTGAGTGCAGAAATTAAATAGATTATTAAAACTTCATTCTCAGACAAACAAAACATAGACATTTTTACAGTTTGACTCAACAACAACAATTTATTTTATTTCAAAAAATAACTTGTCATTATCAAATCATCTGTCCTTGACAGAAAACTGGCAAATTATGTATTACACAACTAACTTTAAAAAATCTGTGCACACTGTTCCAGAGAATAAAAGCAATATTGACTATAAAACCAAGTACTGAAAAAACCCAGCATCTCTGCTATTAATTGTAGATTTCAGTGTGGGATTATTAAAAACAAATGGTTTTGGAGGAGCAGTTCTTTAAATGGAGACATCAAGTCTGTGTTTGAATTCTGTAATGTTTACTCCAAATGTCAAAAATGCTCTACATCTTTAAAATGAGGTTGTGTTGTTACTGATTTTAAGTTGGATTGAATATTTATTCTGAAGTGTTTATCTAACCATTACATATGAAAAGGTGAAAGGTACAATCTCATATCTCTTCCGAGTGTCCCAGTTTGTGACTATACCATGGGTCATTATGGCATGCTGTTTTTCAGAGTTCATATTGAATGTTATCTTTATATGAAAATATGTATATATCTGAATTTTACATATACCTATGTATCATTTTCCTCTGTGCAAATTAACAAACACATACCATGGGATACTTTGAGAGCTGCAGAGACCATGCTGGTTTCTAGGACATCTAAGAGGCAAAGTCTTCATGCAGGTGCAGTGGAAAACAACAGAACTGCCTCCTCTTCCACAGGACAGGCTCAGGCCAGACTGTCCTCAGAAGCACCAGATGCTTAAGATGTTTGATCCCTTTCCACATCTGGGTTTGAAGGTGTTGAACTGGTGCACATTCCTCATGCTATGACTAAAACCCTCTCTGTAGGAATGTTTCTTCCATACTTTCACATGAAAAATCTTCTTTGCTTCTATAGCTATCTGGGTGTCTAGAAGGCATCTTGTGGCTTGTGTACTGGGGCCAGTGTTGAGGTTTTGGTAGAGGAGGGTGTGCAGGGTTGCCCTTGAGAAAAGAGTCCAGGGGATGCCCCACATTGTACACAAGCAGCTCTAAGAGACCCACCACAGAACTAAAGAGAGCCCATCAGACAAGCTTGTTGTGCCCAGGAAAAACACATTTAAGAATAGGCAAAATATGAGAAAGAGGATGAGGGAAGATGAAGAGAAGAAGTAAACAGGGAGAGGAGAACAGAATTAGAGTGATACAATAGAGACAGCAGGAAGATGAGATGCTCCATGGAAGAGTGGACATCCCTGGAGGATGGCAGCCCATAAGAGAACCAGAGGAAATGAGACAGAAAGAAGGAATGTCAAACAGAAACTTCCACATGTAGACCACAACTTGCATCCTGCATGGCTTTTTGTCTGGCCGAAGGCACTACTGAATGCAGTCTGTGGTGATAGCAAGGCAGGGAGGAGTGGTGTCTGAAGGGAAGCTGTGTCTGGGAAAGGAGGAGTGTTTTGCCTAAGTGTTCTGAACTTTGTGTCTTTTTTTGTTTCCCATACCCAAATCAGCAACTAAATATTTATATTAATTGGCAGTAAATTAAGTTCATTTCCCCAAGCTGAGTCTCTCTTGCCCCTGACAGTAACTGGTAATCATTTTTCATGTCTTCATCTCAATTCACAAGCTTTACAGCTCCTGTCTTTCCAATCCTCTCCCCTATCCAAATGCAAGAGCAAACTACTAGTTGGGTGCTGGGATGGCAGATGGTTGCAAGCCACCACAGCTATTTAGTGAGCCAGAGGACAAGAAGAGGACAGAAAAAAGCCAGCTCAGAGGGCTGGAAGGGATTTATGGGATTGCCATCTAGCACTGGCAGACCTACAGCCCTGTATGCAATACAGAGGGAGTGAATTGAGAGAGCAATTTGGCTGTACATTTTCCCAGGACTTGAAGAGGTCACATGAGCTGGAAGCATTCAGGTTCATAGATTCACAGGTTTAAAGTGTGAGAATACATAGGAGAGATTGTAAAACTCCATGGGTAGTTCATGGAGGAAAAATTCCAAGATATGTGTGGGAAACAAGCTATTAATCTTCCTTCCTGTAATCAGATAGCCATAGGACAGATAAAAAGAGCATGAAATTTGTGCTAAGGGCTGGAACAAAATGAGCTATTAGGTTCTTTCATCCTCTAATAGAGCCAGGAAAGTCAGCCAGCTGTGCAAAACATCACACTGCCTAATAAGGTAAGATTGCAACTTCTGTCTCTCCTTAAAGAATCACAAAATAAGCTGAGTTGGAAGGAACCCACACGGATCACTGTGTCCAGCTCCTGGCCCTGCACAGATCCATCCCCAAGAGTCACACCATGTGCCTGACAGTGTTGTCCAAATGTTTCTTGAACTCTGTCAGGCTTGATGTTGTGAAGTTAATCCTAAGGCAGTTATGTTTGTGAAAGGTAGGTAGTACCAGGTATAGACAACAGTTATCTTCAAATGATTTATTTTTTGACATAAAGACAGAATGAATGTGTAATTTGGGACTAGAAAATGTCAGGATTCTCTGCTTATTGTTTTACCTAATTCAGCAGCCAAAAGTTCAAGTCAAATAGTCAATGAATATCCTAAAACAGTGTCTACAACTCATAGGCTGTGATTTTCACACATGTAGGATGCATTTGCTTTACTTTCCATATTTCTACAGGTTATGTTCATAACCTGTGCATTTGCAGTGGGACCCCAGATTAATTTTGCATGCTGCAAATTAATTTTATGATGTGCATACATGGTGTGATACCTTGAACTCATTGTTCCTTCTTTGAAGCTGATTTATCCTCACATTGCACGTCTATCTTGCTCAGGACAAGTCAGAACTAAATAAACTAGCACAAATCATCAGTGTGCAGTAGGAAATAGAGATCTAAATGTCTCAGCCACTTGGCATGTGCTGCATGGCATACACATACATATTTTAGCCAAAATAGGTCAGACAGGGAAAGTTCAGATATCTGAGGAGTAGATCAAATTATCAACTCTGCTGTTGCTGGAAAAAACTCTGCTGTTTTTTCTGTCTAGGACTGCTTTGTGCCCCTAAAAGCACACAGATCACACAACATTGCATCATGTAATAAATACTGTGAGATAATGACTTTGTGAGTTTTAAAACACAGAGACCTGTGTTTGAATTGTAGAATCTATCTTTTTTATGCTGTAAGTGCCTCAGGTTTCCTACTTGGAATACAACTCAGTGTAGTACTCAGTGTCCCATTCTTGATCTTATTAGGAAAATAAGAGGTGTCTGCTTCTGGACAATAGAGGCCTGACTAATAGATGAGTGCTGTGGGTATATTTGGGGCCTCCTTTCGTCAATTGATTTCAGTAATTCTTTTTCCTTTACTAATGTTTTTTCATCCTAGAGTATTTGTAATACAAGAGCTTCAAGTATCACAAAAAATCTGAGGGCATTAGTCTCCAGAAGAAATATGATGTTAGAACTGTAAAGCCATCATATAAGCAGTACATTTCTATTGTAGCTACTGACGATCTGAAAGCTAAAATAGAAAAAAACTGTTTGTGCAGAAAAGGCTGTTCAACAATTGAATTTATTGTGATCACAGAATAAAATAAAAAGAATGAAAAGCTGCATTTGATGATGGAAAGAGCCTATGCTTATTAATCTATTTTCATGTATACAACTACCAAATATGCTGGTCAGAAGCTAACCTACTGTACATATAACTTAACACTGAAATAAGTGATTTTATCTTACTAATATTCATATTCTCTTTCTAATTTGAGATGTAGCAACCAGTATCCTGTGCTTTAATAAGCAGGTGCCAACTTTTTTGTAGAGCCTAATTTAATCTTTAACATGGCTGAACATGTGTCTTCAGTGAAGCTTGAGGTCAGCAGCATTCCTGCTCATGGATGCTTCTCACCTGCCTCACCTCCTCACCTCATTTTATTTGAGCATATTTCTAGTAGGGAATGCCAAAAAGCCAGCAAATGTTAGAGGTATGTTTTGTCTGAGACGACTTCCTGTGCTAAATCCAGGACCACCCTCTGACTGCCTGACCAGATAACTGAAATACATGGGTGCCTATTAATTCCATTTAAAAGATCAGACATTTCAAACTTAACTGCTCTCTCTATTTTGCCAGAACAAATGCCATCCTCTGTTAAGCTCTTCCTCAGAAAGGAAAATCTGGCCAATTACAGCTAGTATGAGCCAAGCAATCAGCATGCCAGGTCTGCAGCTAAAAATCTGGAATTATCTTACAACAGCAGCAGGAATATTTAAGGATGAACGATTGTAAGAACCGACTCAAGGGACTAGCAGTGTTCAGCAGGCCTTTGGCCAAGCTAAACACCAAGTAGAAAATGCTCTTCAGTCATTACAGCATATTCCCAGACCCACTCCTGTCTACACATATCTAACAAACTTAGTTTCAGACCTAAGGAAATAAATGTCCAGGCAAACAGAACACATGCAATTCACAGGGATTTCTTTTCTTCCAGGTGCAGTGCAAAAAGAGTAACAAGGAGCAGCTTCATGAATGGCTTCAAGAAGAGAGACACTGATCATCAGCAGCTTGAGAAAGGGACTGCAGACAATTGCAGTGAGATGTCTGTCTGTGGGTCATTAAATGACCTTGCAAGTTAAGGCAGCATTTCTAAAAGAGCAGCTTTCATTCTGTGGCCAATAAAGCACCACAAATCCATGGACTTTTTATGGAAAGTCATCAAGGCAATTCTCCAGAAGGAGAAATTTGATATGCTACCATCTACAGCTTCACTGGAAAAAGATTTAAGCTCTGCTGATAAACAAAAAAAAAAATCCCTGATGAAAACAGCTGCTCTACAGTATCTGATCTAGTCATCTTCTGTAGACACAAGAATGTTAGAAAGAGGAAAGAGTAAACATAAAAATTAGCTGGCTGTTACTCAGTCTGGAAAAGTAAGTGGGTGCAATTTGCTAAGAAAATTAGCTAATAAAGATACGCAAAACTGGTTGGTCATGTAGGAGGGAAGCTTGGAAACAAGTCTTTGAGGTTGTACTATACTCACAGATGCAATTTGGAAAGGAAAATACAGCTGTGGCATTAATTGTTTGGGTTTTCTCCACATTTTCACACATCCCAAAGCTTAAGCTAATTTTCTTTAATGAGCAGATCTTGCAATTTCTGCAATTCATGCCATGGTGGTCTCTCACTTAGGCTACTAGGGCAGCAATTCTGACAGAAGTAAATTGGAGGCATATCTGAGAACTAGTGCAGAATTCAGGAGGTCATCTACTGCATGTCACCTCTTCCAAATCGTGCACACAAGAAGCAGCCTTGGACCTGCATTGGCTCTCTAAAGGTTAAAAGGTATTATTTCAAGCATCAGTTTTTGCTCTATCCAGAACTTCTAAAAAACTGATTCTCCCCCATGGCCATACTTGTAAAGGTATGATGAGAGGCTGTGTCTTTTGTGGTGATGGATTCATGTGCAAAGGAAGGATGTGGCAAAGTCCTTTGTGTAAGGCACCTGGCATTTAGAGAGTGGTTTTTTTTTTTCTTTTAGACTTAAATTATGCTCATTTTATCATCTTTAAGCCATTCTGTTTACCTGAGCTGAACAAATATTCAGTAAATAATTGCTTTAATTTAGCTAATAATAGATGCAGGATTCATTATTACTCTGTGGGAAGTCCTTTATTTAAAAGACTGGTATTCAAGGTTTTGTGGAAATAAATAGTCATAAGCATTTGCATTATTAGGACAGAAGCTGTGAATGCTGAGTACTGTATCAAAAACAATATCATTTGTATGTCAGGAAACTGTGAGGAAACATATTCTCTGTCTTGATTGGCATGAGGTTTACAAATTGATGTTTGTATTATTTTGAATCTAACAAACTCACCTTCCTCTTCACATTCTCTTCATATGTAGAAGTACTCAGCAAACATAAAATATTTTAAATTCTTAGCTACCAGAAAGTAGAATTTCATTGACTGTGATAATAATCAATTTCTCAAATTGTGAAGGAGACTAATTAAATTAGAGTTATCACCTTTTTCTATGTCATTTTCCTGGATCATGACAGAAAAATAAGAGAATAAATTCTTAAACCAAAGAATAGATCCACAAAAGCACCTAACTTTTAGATAAATTTCAGTCTAAATGTATCTTCAGCATTGACCAAGGAGTCTTCATCTTGAAGCTGAGAACTTAAAGTGGTGAGAAATTTGAGGTGGCATTAGTAAGTAGTATAAGGTAAGACCTTGTGCTTACCATCCAAAGGAAACTGAAGGTGGGACAGTCAAGCAAGTTACCACAACTTCTCTTAAGCAGTGTCTGGCAAACATGAGATGAAACACTTTAATTTCAACCAAAAAAGGGCGTTTTTCTCACTTTGTTTTCTCACTTTGCCTCACAGCTGTGAGATGCAAAAGATGAATTATCAAAGCCTATCCAACATGCCATTGCTCATCAAGCCATAAACACTCACCAGTGGATATTAGCCCTCCAACCAGTGTTGCAGCCAGAGTTAGACATAAGCCCCAATTTTAAACAAGCTCTGGCAGATATTAACCCCTTCACAGCCTGCAGCTTGCTGGTCAGGAAGGACAACAGGGAGCTGGAACCTGAGTGGATCAAATCCTTCTTTCAGCAAACAAAACTCATTCTCTTAAGGGTACTGAAGACCAGCAGCTGTGTGGCAGAAGGAAAAGAAGTTCCACTGAAGGCAGGCCACTTTGGAGATTAGCTAAAAATCTTACGGATCTGAGGGATGGAGAAAATGAGGTGAAACAAAATGACCCTATAAGCTGATTGAAAAGAGATGAAACTACATTTCTGGTCCATGAATGTTTCATATAAAAGATTACAATAACATTTTGAAAGCAGTTATCAATCACTCAAATCAAAGTAAGCCTACCCTTAAATGAAATAATTTAAAGGTGGAACCTACAAATAAATAATACCAAGTAAAACATTTCAAGTAAATTGATTTTTTATCTTTCTGTTGGTTTTCACTCTGGGAGTGATCCAGGGTATTAATTATTGTGATGTTGCTTCATTGTTTAAGATGAATGTATGGTGTGCAGGATCTTTTCCATCTCCTGTGGACCTACACAGTGGACTCACCACATGGTAACCCTGTGTGAGGTGTAGCAGAGCACAGTTTCTGGCATTGTCAGCTAATTTATTTGAACAGAGGATGACTGCACACCTTTCTTCACATGGTGCTTTTCTGTGCAGTCAAGTGGCAGCTTCAGGCTCTCTCCTCAGTTTGCTGCCTTTGGCTGACACTGCACAGCCAGTGAAGAGCCAGATGTCTCCTGACTTTGATGCTTTCATGTCTCGCAGTCTCAGGGTGGCTTCACTCAGCTTCTGACACCATGGAGTTTCAAAAGGATGCCAAGCTGGGGGCACACTAATCATTTCATTGCTGAGAGTTCACATCAGCCAAATGTGAATTTAAACCTATAGAGGTGAAAGGTGGAGTTTAGTCCGTGTGCCATTAGGCCAGTTTGTGTTCTAGAGATGAGATATCTGCACACACCAAGGACCTATTTCTGTGGATGATACTCTCAATACCGTTCACAGAGAGGAGCAGTTGTTCCCAGGCCTCAGCATATTTATTCTCCAAAGACAGGCAGAGACACTTCCTGACTGGCCTCCTGGGGCTGATTTTACCTGTTAGTAGGGTTTGGTCCTTCAGAGCACGGTTCTGTGCAGATCACATGTGGTGATGTGCATGTACTTCTTGGAAAAAAAAATACAAACAACCCAAAGCAACAAAGAAACCTCCCTGGGCATAATAGTTTATCCTGTAAATTCCAGTCATCCAAGCTAAATGCTAATATGTTTACAAACAGCTAGTACCTTTGAGAGCCCTGTTTTCCTAGGAAGCTGTGTTTTGGAAATGAATGTACATTCCCAGGTGTCTAGTACACACAAAACTCACTTCTGCAATTGGGGTAATTAGCAAAGGCTCTCTTGGCAGAACTTAATATCTCTGATAGCTCTACTTCTTTGGCTGTGGGCTCAAAGGTTGTTAGATAAGGACAGGAAAAGACAAGGAGAAAGTGCAGTCTGTGTAAGTTCTGTTTCCCTAAGAAACCAGAGATTTCTATGCTATGTCACATACAGATAGATAGACCAAGTCCAGACTGAGATGGAAATTTCTTTTTCTGGCTTCAAAGACATTTTTGCTCCCAAAAGTTCCACTCCTAGAGAGTATCATATTAAGCAGAAAATCTAATGGGCAGCTGAAGAACTCCTCTGTTGACAGTCTCACCAAGTCTGGTATATTCATACAACATATTTTGGTTCTAAGTGATTTTTATTAAAAAGCTGAATGATTGTAGATGTCCCAAACAGTTGTATTTTGGGAATGATTCTACTTGGATTTTGAAAAGAAATTAGTAGAAGAGTGTAGAATTAGATCTGGTTTAGCAATCTATGCAGTTTTGTGCATAAATATAAATATACAAGTATTTTCTAATAGTCAGTTGCCCATACTTAGCTGCAACCAGTGCTGGCTAAATAAAAATAGATAACACTTTACACAGACTGTTAAATTTTATCACCTCACAGAGGGATTTAAAAAAAAATTCTTGGGGTGCATTCTTTGCAAATGTAAACAACAGTATGTATTTCTTTCAATGGCGCAGTGCATGTATTCTATTTCTCCAGTATGAGTATTCGCTCATTTTCTTTCCATATCATACATGTAATGAGTCTCCTTCAGGTGGGATGTAATCCCACACTTGAAAGCAATATTAAGGAATGTATCTGCTGCAATACACATACAAAAACTAGACAACTCTCTTAATCTCACAATTCGTTTTGCCACCTAGCACTTGCAGATTTTGCACAGAATTTTCGTGAGTAAAACTACTCAACCAGACTGATTAGAAAACCAAATTATTTTCCAACCACATGATGTGGGGGAAAAAGATATAAAACAGCAAAGGTTTTAGGAGTAGTACTGACTCAAATATATATTTTTTTAATTTTGATTCCCTTTTTCTTTTTTTTCTCTTCTACTTTTGGAACAATGTAACATTTATTTATGCAAGACATAAAATTTAAGAAAATATATTGGTGGATCATATCTTTTCCACCCCAAGGCAAGAGTCATATATTCATAATACATCTTTCATAAACTTACTGTGATCCTCCTGAATAACAGATGGAAAAAATCCATGGCTGCAGCATATTATGAAAATATTTTCTTTTCAAGAAGCTTGTCAAAGAGGACTCTGTAAAGATAAGACACATAAATTTTAAGTCTCCTAAGACAACATGCTAATTCAAGCAGATAACATTCAGTGTTAAGATAATCTCCAATAATATTTAGAAAATTGTTTGTTTCAAACAAAACTTTTCCAGTAAAGTGTTAGAAAGCTTTTGAAAAATTCTTATTTCATAGATAATTTTGATAGGTGCTGTCTTGTTTTCCTTAGTTGTCCGTAAATACTAATACTGAAATATCACGATTTCTCAAGGGTGAACAATTCCAGATTCCAATCATTTCTTGAAACTATATTAAATTACTAATGATGTCCCATTTTCTGCCCAAAACTGTGGTTTCCTGATCTCACGTCTCACAAGTACGTGTGTCATCAAGTACATGGGGTTGGATTGTATAATATGTAGATATGCCTAGTCTTCTGTAAACTCAGTAAGGGAAATCAAACATTTAAAACCATATGTGCATGCCTAATTGCTTGATAGATCTTATCTGTTAGCATGAAAAGAGCTGAAGCATTTGTAAACTTCCTAGCAAAAGGACTTCTCTTTGTATAGGAAAGCACTTCACCCTTCAGAGCAATACTAGAAGTAACAATCATATGTACACACTTTCCAAAGAAAAGCAGTTTTTGACTTTTTATCTAATACAGAAAATTTTAAAAGATAGATAAGCGTTGTCTTAGCTTAATGGTTTTGTGGGCTATTAAGAGAATCCACCTTTAAACCCTGTGGAAGGTAGCTTTGTAAATCGAAGATTTTGGTGGTGATATTTCTGCTTTGTTTCTTTGTATTTTTTACATATGACTTTAATATATATATGTAATGGTTAACTAAACTTACTATGGATATGTTTTAATACTGCTAAATCCTTTAATAAACTTAGATAGCTTTAGAACCAGGTGGTATTAAAAGTAAAACTGGATGGTGGTTTTTTGTATTGTTTTTCTATGCCTTTATTTTTCTCTTGTTATAATTCTTACTGAGTGTAGTAAGATTGTGACTGAGATCTAAGATGGTGTTTTGAAAATAAAATAAAATAAAATAAAATAAAATAAAATAAAATAAAATAAAGCAGTTTATACATACACACACAAATACATATATGTAATAGGAATATTTATATGTAGTATGTAAGTATATAGCCCAGCAAATTTTCACAAGTATTACAAATTTCTTCTTTACAGATGCATTATGTCCACATGAAATATTTACAAAATTATAATTTTGAACAGTTTGCAGAGTGTGTTTTGAGTGTATTGTAACCATACATAATATCCACCCAAGTATTTGCAGATGTTACTTAACTTTGCCAAGGAGTTTCAACACTCTGGATGAGGTCTTGAACTCAGATTTGGCTGATGCAATGTGACCTACAATATTTCTTCCCCAATGTAGGAAGGGAAACTAAATGAGCTATGGTTGCTCTGCTCAGTTCATTTCTTGTCTTTTAGAATTTTCCATGACCAAAAATTATCCTCTGAGCACCAAAGAAGGGCTCAAGAGAAGTTTTCAAAAGCCACTGTAAGTAAACAGAGCTAAGTATCAACATATAATATGAGCTTGTTCTCACATAGGATAAATAATCAAAAGAACACAGGTAAACAGGAAAAAAAACCCCAATCTTTTTGTCTTATTCATGTTGCTAAAATCTATTCCTTGGTAAGGATCTAATTCAGTTCCTTCCAAACACAAATTTCTACAGAAAAACCACTAGTCCTTCTTATTTACTTTCAGTTTTTCTTATTATGCCTTACAGCCCAATATAATAAAGGAAAATTTGAGAGAATATAAATAGCTAAGTAAAAACATAGTCAAGTCAAGGAACAATAAACAAGAAAGATCATTTCATAGGTGTTTCCCAGTGTTGATTTTTAGACCATTGAAAAGATAAGTCAGCATTAGTCCCCTGCTAGTTATGGACGTTTTCATTCCCTGGAGTTTTTCCTGAGCCCCACTGTT
>VXBI01001401.1:114574-215555 GCA_013397375.1 Toxostoma redivivum | reverse complement strand
AAAAAAAATCCAAAAAATAAACCAAACAAACACCAACCCATAATGATGTGGTACTAGCAATGTTTTCTCCCTTGACATAGTTCAAAACAGAAAATTCTACATGGCAAAAAATTCATCTTGTGCCACTAAGCTGCCAGAGAATTCAGCTTTACAGATCATCAATTTCCACTCACTTATTTTCATATTTGCTTTGGTATAGGAGTCCTTGGGAGGGGATCTTGTGACTTCTCTGAAAAGTCCACATCAGTTACCACCTTTCATACGTAATCCTTCCAACCTTTGACAAAATCAGGATTTGGGATCAGTCAGATGGCTATAAAGATACACTTGTAAAATAAATGCAAGTCTTTTGAATTGCATTTGTGAATTTATACCATATATATGTGGGAATCCCACACACATGTGTGCACCACCAATGGGAGTTTGATTTTCTAGTACTATTTATTTTCATCTTCTACTTCTTAATACATGATAACTTTAAGACATTAGGTACTCTGCCTTCAATGATACTGTAGCCACTGTGTAGCCACTGTGTTGCCCCAAAAGTGAATTGGTTACTAAGATTTTAATTTAATTAATTGGCATTAATTTATTTAAATAATGCTCCAAATGCTGTGAGTTACTGTATTATTGCAAAGCAGAAAATTCCGTTTGTCCTTCAAAATTATGTTTGAGAGAGAGCTAAATGTAGCAATTCAATAGATAATTGGATGTTAGATCCTCTCAGAGATCAGTTACTTCAAGAGTAGCAGCAATATGTCTTTTCTGAGAAATTTCTGCACTACTTCCATTGTGCAATTTTCCACTTTCATGTTAGACAGCTGCAATTGCTAAACCATCAGAGCAAATAGTAAAAAATTGAATGAAGCTAAAAAAACCACACTAGGGAGGGCAGTTTACTTTTACACAAATTCCACTGAATTGTCTTTTTGAACTTCCTGTCTATTAAAACATCAGGGATTTAAAAACTTTTATAATAGCTGCAGTTAAAAATACTAGTGACTACTCTAAATTACTGCTTTATTTCTTATGCTGATTGTGGAGCATGAATCAGCAAAGAAGGCAGACACTTTGCTGGGCTGCATTAGGCACAGCACTGACAGCAGGTGGAGGGAGGAGATCCTGGCCCTCTGTTTGACTCTGATGAGGCCACACTGCTGTGTCCAGTGCTGGGATTCTTCGTACAAGGGGTATGGACAGAGTGGAAAGAGCCCAATGAAGGGCCATGAAGATGATGCAGAGACTGGAGCACCTCTCCAGGGAGGAAATGCTCAGAGAGGTAGGACAGTTCAGGTGTTTTAAAAAGAAGGCTGAGTGGGGATCATGTACATATATCAAAGTACATCAATGTACACACCCTTTTTAGGAGTTAAATTCAATAATAGCTTCATGCTGCTTATGCATATTAAAGGGCTAAGACTTTATATATTCCACCTAATCTCAATTTTTTGATACATGAGAAAAAAACAACCTGCAGAAATGTGATTCAGCATGACACGTTTTGAAGAATGGGAAGAGTTGGGAGGTGCACAGGGAGTGCTTCCAAAGAGGATGGTATAAGCAAACCACACATTCAATGATCCTCTACTCTATGGTGAGAGCCTACCAATAATGTGTACAGATCAGGATTCCTCAATAAGGAAAGCTACTTACAGTGGCTTGCTCCACAATGTCAGCAGCACAGGTAACCAGAGAGCATGTTGGACAGCACTCTCTCTGCTCCTTGAACAGCTCTTCAGGTTTGGCTCTCCTCCATTGGCAGCTGAAGAATCTTGTCCATTAAGCTACAAAGGACAGAGAAAGAAGGGGAAGTGCCAGGCACCCTTATGTGTCCCAACAACAGCAAGTGCTTGTCTGAACAAATGTCTGCAGAGTGTTAAAAATACACAGTGTGAATATTAACACTGCCTGTGCAGAAGATAACAGTCAGAAATGGTGTTGACCACATATTGGAAAGACAACTGTTGCGGTTTAGTTATTTTCATTGCTGTACTTATTTCAATGTTCATGGTTTTTCTTTGTTACCCCCCTATGTTACTTTCCCAGTTGGTCCGCTCCAGATCCCCTCTTTCCCACCGTTGAAGTTGTTTACCCCCCAAAGCCCCTCCCAACTTTCCCGAACCTTCCATGTCAATCCCCTAAGCCCTATCCCCTCCAAGTTGTCAATCACCCGTGGCCACACCCTTTGTTCTAGAAAGTTCTGTGTTTCCCCAGTTCTTGTTGGCTCATTCGAATTGTACCCCTCCCACCGTGGACCCTATTGGACCTTTGTAAAATCACCCCACCTTGTGCTCCTCCCTTGGGTTCCCCCGATTGGTTGCTGTTTGTACCCTCCCCTGGGGGGAGGGCCCCTATTTAAGTTCGTGTATAACGGTTTCTTTTGCCTTTGGTCGCTTCCCTCCCTGAGTTTCATACCCTCTCCGTTTCCTTTCCCTAAATAAACCCTTGTTCCTGGAAGCCTCCAAAGGTCTCTCTCCGCATCCTTTATTTGGTGCAGTCGTGTCACACGTCGTTAAAGGTGATAAGCCTTTACTGGGACTTAGGGCTAATCAAGAGCCCGAAGACCAGCCACTCCTGCCGCAAGCCCACTGAGTGGGCTAGCCGGGGAACACACACCAGGAGTGGGTGTGTGGGTGGACAGTGGGCAGCAACAGACAACATAAACTCTTCTGTGCTGGTCTGTCCAGGTCAACAGCTACGGTGTCAATGCAGAGCTCTGGGCCACAGGTCTGCCATGCTTTATATCAGAGCAGTGGCCACTCCTCTGTTTTATTGACAATACCATTCTTTTTATAAAAATTGCCAATCCTTTTCCTCAGAAGAAAACCCAAATCATATCAAAGCAGCTGGCATTGGTCAAACAAAATAATTTTTTTAACCCAAACTATTTAATTTTCTTTTATAAAAAAGTGGGGGTTCATATGCTTTTCTTGTGTTACGGTAACAGGGCAGGATGGGGGTGTTACGTTTCCAATTCATCTGAAAATAATTTCAACTTCCTTTCCAATTTTTTTGTTAGGACAGCAAATTTACAGACTTTAGGGAACAAAAAAAATTACTCCTGTTGTTTTCTAGAAGAACCAATCAAATTCTCTAAAATAAATTTCAAGTACTACAGGTGTAAAGTGTTGTAGCTAAAGCAAACATAGTAAAATATTGGCATTTTTACTAAGAAATAAATCTATTATTTGGGCTAAGGAGAACAGTCTAAGTGGCTACCTGTAAACCCTGAATATGACTGTCTTGAACACAGGAACTTGTAGGTTACAGGGAAATATATCGTTACTTTTTCAGACTCACATGTGTGAACACAAGAGCAGAAAGAGACTCTAGTTCTGTCAAGTCTCATTTCTCAGGTAACAAGTAGATTAAATCTGCTCTATTTCTGTGGACTTTCCCATCACACTAATCACCCCAATTTCCTGTCATTTGTACCATGACTACTTTGACTCACACCGGTTACATGTTCTTGCAACACCCATCCCCCGAGACATCTTTTGTTTTATTTTTAATATCAGCATTTTGGCTGTTTGTTTGTTGGAAGCCTGTGTGGTTTCCTTTGTATTCCCTCAGTTGGTCTGAGGATTTTTTCTGTTTCTTCTGTAATTACATACACCTTTGTGTGTTTATGTTAAAGAAGTTCGGGTCCAAGCAGGACTTGGACAGGTCCAAATGTTTTTTCTTCCTAAAGGAGTTCATCTCGCTATCTCTTCTAGGGAGAATAATAAGGACAGAACTTTTACAAATAACTTTGCCTTATAGCAACAGATACTTCTAGGAAATATTTTCTAAAAGCATGACTCTCAGTAGCAAATGCCATATATATTTTTATGCAATTTCCTGAATATCTCGTTGAATAAAGCAAGTAATCAAAATAATTAGAATGTATAGTTAATTCCTTCCAAGAACAGATTATTTTCTTATTCTAATTAGCTCCAGGAATTTCCTTCTCACTGTGCTGAGCAAGGTGCATGTTGCAGGAGAGTAGTTCTAACCCAGAAATCAGTGTTGCAGTCACTAAAGCTACAAAATAAGTGGCTATGATGTTTTGTAGCACTCAGCATTTGGGATTCACTCTCAGCTCTCATTGGCAAAGTGGCACACTTGAGCCTTTTCTCTTTTCTTACCTTATAAGCTTTCCTTTGTAGGAACTACTTCTCACTTTGCATATGGCAAACTACCAGACTCAGTCCTAACGGAAAACCATGTGATTCACACTGTGGTTCATCGGATGTTTCCCTTGGCAGCTCTTCTGATGCAAACAGTTCTCCCTGCCCTTGCCCAGAGACATTCCTGCTTGCTTCCATGCCATCCCTTCAGTTTTACTGTACAGGTGCTTGCAGCACTGTGAGACAAACCAAACCAAGGAACTGATTAAATGACTCCAGGGTAAAAATAGCCTTGGGGACAGGATTTTAAGACAGTTTTTCTCAGAATGAGTTTACCAATATGTGTGTGATCAGTTAGCAAATCATGTTTGCCACAAGACCACAAATATCTCTGATGGCACAAAGGAGATGATACAGAGAAAGGAACAAGCCTGGGGAAAGGTGAGGTAGATAGGAACAACTTAGACCAGCTTTGCTTCCAGGAGGAGAACTTGTGGAAAAATCCCCCTAAAAACCTCACAAATATAAAAATTTTCAAAGCTTGCTTTCTAACACCCTCCATTTTGTGACTGCAAGAGTAAGGGCCTCTAGTTACAGCACTGCTTACAGAGCGAGTGTTTAATACATCAGCAGCTTGGCAAGATTCTTTGTGGTTCTCTTTCTTTGAGGGACCATCTGGCTCCATCAACTGCTACCCAGTATAATGAAATATTAAACTCATCCAAATCATGTGAGCTTCAGATATGTGTCATGAAAAAGTCCAACACTTGGGGCTGTTTGGTTTTCTCTCCCTTTCCCTCTGTGCATATTTATTTCATTAGATTTATCTCTGTTCTATTTTCTTTCTCCTCATGACTGTAGTTTTTTCAAAAGTTCCAGATGAAGTGTCACCAGATAATATTTAGAAAAGAGTCTTTTGATTTCTTAGCATTTGTTCTATATATAACTTGCTGTATATGTGGAATTGAAGTAGACACTAGCAAGAACTCTAGCAGGCAAACATGTATTGCCAAGGAAATAGATACAGCATGACTGAATACTCCGTTTTCTGAATCTCTCATTTCTATTACTTTTTCATCTGAGCTGACAATTTTTGGAAGAAGCATCTGAATCAGACATATTTTACCTGATGGCTCAATTTCTGTGCACTTACAGTACGCTGATCAGTGCCAGCCATCTCAACATCAGCAAATGCTGTCCATAAAACACTATTCTATTGTTGGCAAATTACTTCTATTTTTTAAATAGCTGAAAGTAAGTCACAGTCTGCCCTACTGAACTTTGTGATTCACATTTATTCCTAGACTAAAGATAATGCAATACCCATAAAACATTGTTTGATCTACGTCTTACACATCAAACCAGGAATTTTTAAATTGCTTTTTCACTACAGTTTTCTGAAAAGCCATCTTGCTTTTGTATTTTAATGGCTTGAACATATCCCAGGTTTCTCAACTTTGACATTTAAAATAAGGGTTTCTCCTTAATGCATAGCCCATGATGTTAAAAAACTAATGCAATCAAAGGTCAGTCAAACCAGTTGATACTTGTCTCACTTCAAGAAAAAAAGAAAGGACAGCTATCAGCTGAGAGTACATTCCAAAGTGAAGAAGCTTGAACAAGCATGGCAGAAGTCCAGGGTGGTTGAATGGGCAATTCCTGATGGAGCTCACACACAAAAGGAAAGACCACAGGAGCTGGTCACACTCAGGAGAAATGCAGAAGCATTTCCCAAGTGCGCAAGAAGGGGATTGGAAAAGTCAAAATTCAGTTGGAGTTAAAACTAGACAGGGAGATGAAGGGCAAGGAAGTTCTTCTGTATGTACATCAGCAGTAGAAGGAAGATTAGGAAAAATCTGTTCATTTGGACACAGGATCTAGTGACAAAAGCCATTGAGAAAGTCTTTTCACTGGTTGACTTGCCCTCTGGCATGCCAGTTCTCCAAGGCTACAAGCAGCATCTGTTAGAGAGAAATACTACCCACAGGAGAGGAAGATACACTCAAGGATGCTGCAGCAGCTGGCCAATGTCACTGCAAAGATTCACTCTTATCATTTCTGAAAGGTCATTTCACATTACTGGAAAAAGGAATGTGTGACACTACTATTGAGGAAGAGGGAGAAAATCTGGGAAATTATAGGCTTCACTGTATCAGGGTCCTGGGAAAATTATGTGGCAAACCCTCAAAGTCATTTTCAGATACATAATTAAGAAGCATGTGACTGAGAACAGGCAGCAAGTCATACTTGACCAACCTAATTGCTTTCTGTGATCCAATGACTAGCTCCACAGATAATGGGGACAGCAGTGGATGCTGCATATCTTGGTTTTAGCACGGCCTTCAATGAGGTCCATGGTAAATTTATAGACAAACTGGTGTGACACAAACTGGATTAAGTGGATGATAAGAACAGCTGTCATACTCTGGAATGAACTGGAAACCCATCTTTAGCAGGTAAGAGATTATTTTTAAATTGGTAACATAGACATAATGAAAATAATTCATATACAGTAAGAATTAAAGTACAAAGAAAGCCTTGTTTCTAAATGAATATACAGATACTCCCAAAGAAGATTAAGCATTCCTTTATGTTTAGATAAGTCCCCTATAAATTAGTAGAGGCAGCCAAGCTTCCAAATATAAAAAAATTCAAGGAAGAGTTTGAAAGAAAAACATTCCCAAGAGAAGATGGGAAGATCAGAAGAAATGTAGGCTGCCTATTTTGCAACCAGAGAAATCTGTGTTCCAAATAGCTTAGTTAAAACCAGTTCTCCATGTCGTCTTCACATCCTGCACCCTTTTTTCAGCCCTTATTCTCATTTTATCAATTAGTTCAACATTATTAGCATCAGCAGTATATTTGTTGGGGCAGAGCTAAGGCCTTTGTACAACTGCATGTCACTCTTGTCATCTTGCAGATTTCCCTGCATCTGTTTCTCAAGGCAGTTAAGTTTATGTAAGTAACTGTATTACACCACCACAAATGGAAGTAATGACAATGTTTTAAATCATTTATTTCAGCCTCTCTATAACTTCATGACTCTCACTTCACTCCTACAGGGGTGAACACTTCTGGGGTTAACACTTGATTTTGTTTATGTCACTATCTGTAACTAAAGAAACTACAAATGGATTTACCAACATGAAGTATTTTATATTATATTGAATTGACATTTCATTCTACCATTGATGCTTTTCAATAAATAAGTCCAATGCAAGTCAACATCTCATTGACTCTGGTTTCAGTGAAAAGAAATTCAAAGAAATATAAATCCAACTTAAAAAAAATAAAAAAATACTATTTCAATCAGACTTTTACTTGGATGACTCTCTTGCTTCTCACTTAATTTCTTTTATTTTCTTTTACAATTGACTGAGAAAAAGAGGAGGTGGGCAAGTGAAAGAGATCTAAACTGGAGGAGGTGAGCAAGTTAAAGCAGTCTACATTAAAGAGCAACACTTCTTTGAACCACTGATCTGCTTTGGATGTGCCTTTTTCAGCCCCAATCAGAAAGGCTACACTGAAAGGTGGCAGAATGCAAAACAGCATTCATTTCACAACATTAACAAATACTGCTGAAGTAAACAGTTCACAGTTTTTATTTAAGGCACACAATACTTTTCAATATATATTAATAAACATTTATCCCTTCCAGCTACCACAGAAATAAGGTCCAAAATAGAATAGTCCAAAATTCCCAGAAGGATCAGCAGTCTGAATAGCTTAAAAACATCCAACTCTAGTTTATAATTTGATATACATGGCTATGGTCCTGGGTTACCTTTCAAAACAGGAGGAAACACTGAAAATCTATTCCAAATCCTAGAAATTATACTTGAGGGAACAATTCCTCTTTGGCATAGGTAGGGATTAGATGGCCTAAAGGTGTGTTTCCATTTCATTTTAAGACTTTAAAAAGTACATATATGTTTACTATATGTATTTATATATTAATATATGTTTTATATTTGTACATAACTTGTACAAATGTCCCAAAGTATACCAGTGCATCATTTACATTTAACCAAAAGAATCAACTGTGCCTTACCTTGTAAAACCTTACATCAGAAGTGTTACTTATATTACCAGAGCCTTGAACTTGGTGAACTGTATTCATAACTCCTGAATAAGGTCCAGGAGACATCCCAGGAGAAACCAGCCAGCATCTCCTGTTCCCTCTTATCCTCACGGGAGATGTGGAACAAGCTGAAGAGAATGAATCCTGCTGACACATGAAGACCCTGGTACACAATCAAGCCAAAAAGGAAAGGATTCACAAACTGAGGGACAATCCTTCTATTCAGTCCCATATTTCCTCCAATGATTCCCTCACCATGGAGGAGTGCTTCTAACACTGAGACTAACAGGTGGTACAATAACAGAGAGACAGAAAACTTCCCCAGGGTGACTTAATAAGAACAAAATATATTAGGGTTTGACTTGTTCTGTATTAATTCAGCTTTTCTCCTGGTTTGTGAGTAGGCGACTACCCTTCCACATTCAGATAAAACATTTCAGTAAAGGAAGATTTGAGTGAAGCTTCATAGCAAGTTGGAACTGAACGAAAACCTACTTTCCACCCCCCTGTTACAGAATGATTGATACAGGATTTTTATCTTTTCACAGGAAAATATCTTTCACAGGAAAACTCCGGACAATAACAAAACTTTCATTTGACAAATTAAGTGAACTCTAGTCCCATTTTAGAGTCTACACATTGGAGTCCAAGAAGGCAATATTTTTTGACTAGTCACTTCACTGAATTGGGTGTATCCCACACTGCTGAGTCATTCATCCTTTTATTTTATTTTTTCACTTCGTCTGTTTTCTGTAGACTGTCATATTTGTCTTGTGACTAAATCCCAGCAGTTCCAGTAGCCCAGTGAGGGATATGACAAATCCCAGTTGTGGTTACTTACCTCCTGGCCTCTTCTGAGCTTAACTTTTAAGAAGGATTCATTTGAGAAGGATTTGTGTAGCTGCATTAGCATCATCTGTCAATACTAATTAGAGTGCTAGTATCACATCTTGATATTGCTTCTTTCCAAAGAAAATTGTCTTTGACCACATCTGGTTTTAGCAATCAGATGTTTAGTCAGATTCAAGCCATCGGTATCTACTTTAGGATGAACCATATCCTGCTGTCAGTCCCTTTTAATTCTCCACAGATGAAGATTTTGTCAAAGATGGTATCAGTATCAGGGATGATGTTTGCCTCTCACTACTTGACCAAGGGGATTCTTCCCAATCTAGGCTTCTGCAGCACACACCCACCTTTACTCCCTAGTGATTATGCTTGCCTAGTGAGGGCTGCAATTGTAAAGACTAGTTTGGAGACAGTTTGTACCCAGGGTAGTAAAACTCAGCATGCTCCCTGGGCATAGAAGGAGAACTGGGAATTACAACGTTTTGGGACATCTATCAGTGCTAAGTGAGGAGACAAGCACACGGTTAATCAGCAGGGGTACACATACAGGTCTGCAGCTTCTGTAAGTGGGTGTTTCAGTCACATAGCTTAACTCACAGGATTCCCAGGGGCTTTCCAACTTCAGCACAGAGTATCCTTTGAAACAGCTTGTACTTCCTGACCTGAAAATTTAGGTATGTTTCTAGAAATTGCAGCTGGCGACACCAGCAATTGAACTATGCTGAAAATTGCTTCTAATTTGTACAACAGGATGCTTAGACACTCATAAAGGATTTGCCTGGAACGTGTTTTCCCAACTCACAAAACTTTATAAGCTTCAATAAATGTTCCTAGAAAACCTAACAGGTTTTTAAGACTTTCACCAGCAGAAAAAAAAACCCTCAAGTGAACAGAAGAAAGCAAGAAACTATCAAGAAATTTAACTCAGAGTCTAGCAGTTGAGGCCATTGCATTGTTTGTGAGACATCTTTGTCCTGTTCCCAAGCCCCATGCAAATTTATTTCTATAAAGCAGGGTAATTGTAAGAACTGAAACTTGGAGAGATAATAAGAAGCATTGGCTGTGTTGTGGAAGACAGAAGATAAGCTGCTGGTATAAGTCCAAGGAAGATAAAATCCAAAAGAATAAACTGAACTAAGAGAAACAATTATTTGATAATTAAATCGACATTTATAAAAGTTGTATTTGAGGTAATGAAGGACTTGCATGTCTTCTTATTTCTGGAATCAATCCCACCCAAATTTCCTATACAAGATAGGCTTAGCTGAACTTTGCCCTCATTAGTGCTTGAATGGACAATGACATGCAGTTCTTCTCCTCCAAGAGACCAAATTGTAGCTAGGGATAATGACAGGACAAAGCACCTAATCTAAAACACTATTAAATAATTGGTAAGTTGGTTATGATATTTCAACTATAAGCCTTGCAATTTTTCTCAGATCTTATAGCCCAAAGCATATTGTATGCATTTCATTTTACTCTTAATGCAGAAGCTGGAAACAGACTAAAGCTAAGGATGCCTGGAAATAAGCATAAATATTTGCTTCAGGCTTTTTCACTTATATGGCATTTTTCACCTTTCCATGCTGTACAGGCTTTTACTTGCCTCTAGAGTTTTTTCTGGGAATTTCGTTTGGGTATTTTGAGTCATACAGATTAACTTATTTATGGAAAAAGTTGAAGGTATATATCTTTATGTAGTTGCCTGAATATAAATAAAATCATATTTTCATATCTTTAACAGATATCAGCCCCTAATTCATGTGAGTCATACACAAGTCTTCATCCCCCCACTTCAAAACATTTTGTCTAAAATTATTTCCAGGTACAACGTAACTATATCACTGATGCACCTACTTTTTAGATGTGCCAGAAGCACTACAAGCATTTCCCAGCTATATCAGATATTTAATATCATACATTTGTATCATCTCATCTATGGGACTTAGAAATTGAAGGCCAGAGCAAGGGCAAGGATAGAACAGGGCCATAGAGGATAGGAATATATTTCTTATCTCTTTAACTCTTGACACAGCAAAAAAGTATCAAAAGTCTTTGGTTTAAATTTAAATCCTAAGGAAATTGCTAATTTCTGGTATAATTCCGTTTCTCTAAAAATCTATATGCAATTGATTCATTAAATTGAAGCAGTGTCAAGTTTTCCAGAAAACATTCCTATTTCATGGGTGAACAATCACCATGTAATCCTGCAAAGTCGTCTGATTTTCAGTTTGGCTGCATAGAAAAACACTAGTTTCTTACTAAACCATATGATTCTCATATGATCTTAGGGCATACTTAATATGAATCCATGTGGGAGAGAAGAAAACATCCTTCTTCTTGGATAGCAAATAAATTTGAAGTTTAAAGAAGTGAGGAAAAGATCTGCTCATGAAGCAACTCAGACACCAAATTACAAGGGAGGTTGTGATCTGCATGTTTAGTGTTGTTTGTGGACCATTTGTGTCAGTTTTGCAGACAGTCGATGAAGATTTGTGAGTGCATAGACAAACTCATTAAGAAAAAAGGAAAGATCAAGCAGGCAGAAATACAAAAGTCTACATAACTGCCAAGTAATAGCAGATTAAATGAAGTTATTTAGCAACAGGAGCCAATAATAATTACATAAAAAGTGCAGAGAGTGTAATTGAATTGTGAAAAAAGCAAAAGAAACAGGGTTCTGTATTCACAGCAAACATGGAATAAACGAAAGAGTATGCTTAAATTAATGTGAACCTCTGATTTCATCCAAAGTTTAAGCATTCTCCAAGTTCAAATCAGGCTAGAAATAATATTACGTTTTTTGAAAGCTACATCACACAAGGAAAAACACTGAACAAGGCTATGGAAACTGTGAAGCCACTACACTGCTAAACAATGACTAAAATTAATGAAGTAAACATATTCCATCCTAGGGTTAAAGATGAAGGTACAGCAAGAGCTAAATGCTGATATTGTTTCAGTAGAAATGTTCTTCCACAGGCACCACAAAGCTGTATATGGCCATAAAAGACTTTTTCCTCATCCTCAGTGTTCTTGTTCACTCAAGTAATTCATAAAAAGGGCTCAAAAGGGCTCCCTAGCGTAAGGGTGTAAAACGTGATTGTGTGGTGAAATCAGAATGAAACATTCAAAGTTGAGTAAATGATACAGCCAAACAAAAACCATGTGGGTGCACTCAATCCAACATTCTTCCTCATCAGTATCTCTTGTTTCTTTTCACTGTGTGTTTTTCTCTATGAATCTATCTCCTGTCATCACCACATTGCTTTCTGAATTCCCTCTTTACCAAAATATTTGTCAAGAACTCCAGCTTCCCTATTCTGCACCAAGAATCTCCTTCCTTTGTTCTTGATTCCCCAGGACCTTTCAAGATCCAGGATAGAACCCGCCTCCCTGGCTTTAATGTGACTTGTGGACTTAGTGAATTTTATCATATAAACATAGTTTCTAGCACATATTTCTAACACATATCAATCCAGAAGATATTCTGAATTCTTGAATCTCTATTCATGGTACATGAAAGATCCAGGAGCAAGCACTAGAGCAATCTGTGTGGTCTGACATCTGAACTGCTCATTTGATGATGGAAAGAAAAGAACTCATCTCAGCATGCAGGTTCTACTGCTGTAGAAAGAAAAGACATGGAAGTATGGAAGCATGGAACTGTGCTTCTAATGTCACAAGGTTTTTTCTCTGGTCTCTTCATGTTTCTATTTTTCCTTAATTGCTGAACTATTGCCTCTCATTAGTATTCTGCCAAGGACAGATGCTATCTTTGTTTTGCTGAGCATATGAAACATGCTCACATAATGGGTTTGAGACTTTAGAAATAAGTCATGTGGGTTCTTTACATCTTACTAATTAATCATAATAAAAAGCACTCCTAGTTTCCTCAGTGGAGTATGTATTTTTATTCAGCTCAGCTGAAGATACAATACCTTTTGAAGATCCGTGATGCAGAATATTACTGCTGCTTAAAACAATATTATTTGAAACAGGCGATTGCAAGCTAGCCTAGATTAGGAACCTCAAGATGTTTGTCCCATCTGCTCCAGCTGCATTTCATTAGGATCTGTTCCAATAAGTTTTTCAGGTACCTATCTGTATGCCACTCACAGTGCAGTCTGTAAACTGCCTTTCAGCTATTACAGTGATTGTTTATTGCCAAATTATCAAGAAGGCCACCAAAATAGATTGGTGAGTTTTAACCATGAAAATGTGTGGAAAATCAATGTTGTAGTCTCAGGATTAATGAGAAATAATGCTCCAAAGACCAAGGAAGGAAACATACTCTGAAAACTTTGTTTTCTTTTCTAAAGATTGCCTGACTCAGATGTAGAAAAATATTTCAATTATAGCAATACAGTATTGCTTCATCAATGACACAGCTTCACCTCTTGAAAATGGAATAAATTCACTTCACATCCCTAAAAGTATAGGAACTAATTTTCATGCGTTAGAGAGGTTAAATTCTGGTAATTTGAGGCAAACTGCTGTCTCTCCTGTCTTTTCCATTGTCTAATGACATAAACATGCCTTTCTATCTAAAGAAAACTCATAAAATAGATTTATGCTTTTCTTAAAGTTAGGATTTTTTTATAGTTCTAAGATGATATCCCAAAAGGGATGGCAGCAGGAGTGGAAGCAGGATAGGTCTGAAGTGAAGCACATGCTTTCCCCCAATGTTACACAGAACGTGCTCTGTACCAAGCAATGACCTGACAGGCACACACTACAGCCTCCCTTTTTTTTCCCTCCTTTTTTCCCTTCCCACAGTCATTTCCACTCTGTGAATTAGGAGGCAGGAGTGGAAGACCTGTGGCTGAATCACTTCCTGCTTCCCATGGACTACAGCTCTCCACAGCAGGCTGAGGATAGTTTAGGGTCTGTGACCAACCTGTAGATGACATTTGTTAGGTGACTTTCCAACTCATAAGAAGAAAGATTTCTTTTTGCTTCCATTTTGCTTTGGTTGAAAAGTTGTGGGGTGCTGAAGATTTCTTTTGTAGAGGAAAGAAAGGTACAACCATAGCCCAAAGCTGAATGCTGATGAGGCCACACTACCAGCAACTCAACATAGATTTGCAGTGGTGACAACAATCATCTCAACAGATTAGCAAAGAAAATAACATATTCCCCATCTCTTGTGTCTTCAAAGCAAGACTAGATGTGCTTTTGAAAGATAAACTTCAGCCAAACATTAGGAGAGTGGAAGATAAATGAATGCAGTTTTACCTATTTCACACAGAAAGTGAAACTAGATGATCTAACATTTCCTTCTTGTTTCAATACGTTTCAATTAATTAATTTATTTATATTTATCTTTGTCAGAGAATACTAGATTAATATATTTTCTAAGACAAAGCTGCTGGCTAGTTTGACCACTGATTCCAATTATTTGAGAATCAAGGAGTTTATTTGACATGACAGTTCTCTGGACAATTTAATCAAAGTCAGATGGTGAATGGAACATTCCTTTTTATTAAGCCTTTCAAGATATTTTTGACTTTTCTCTGTTTGTTGCTTTTCAAATAAAATTATTATTTCTTAAAGGACAAACTGAATATCAAAAAATTATGTTATTAAATTTGTGCTTTATTTGGTCAGTAAAGGTTTTATCATCTAAATCTTTAAGCATAGAAGGGTGGGTTAAAATAATTAGCTTCTATTTGTGTCAGATTCCTTGCTATAGAGAGCCTTGCCACAACATTTGGTAGATGGAGAACTGGAGTTAAAGTTCCAAGGTTCTTATAGGAGAAATTTGGAAAGAAATCAATCTGAGAAGTTATTATGGGAATCACTGCTGTTGGATGTTTGATAAGGTTAATCTTGCTTTGCTTCATCCACTCCATATTGCAACTACGTTCCAGATGGTATATTAATATGAAATAACATAGTGGAACAGTGCTGGATATTGTCTCCCAGGTGAAAAATGGAGCTGCAGTTCTTATATGTACCAGGATATTTGGACCAAGCATGGCCTTCAGGAAATGAAAAAGTTTCCATTTAATTATGACAATGTTTTGCTCCTGGCAGCGTACATATGTACCATGTGTACATACATATTTGTTTAGTCTTTTGTTTTTGTTTTTTTTTAATGATTGATACACATGCATCACATTTATGCACACTTAGACACAATTTTTCTTTTAAAGCAGAACCTACAATGTCCTAGAAATCCAAGCTAGCAAGTGACAGAAAGTCTATGGCCTGATGCCATTTTTGGTAGATGGGAGTCTGTCTGTTTTGAACTTTAGAAGACTTTCTATGCATATACTTCTGAAATCAGACCTTGGGCACCTTCCAGATGCTTGAAATGGTCTTAACCAAGAATCCCTCCAGATTTGCCCTCAAATAAATCAGCTGTGAAAGCATTATTTCCAGAAGTGAATCGCTTTCTTTTCTCCATGTGATCTAGTTCCAGGGCTTCTCATATGTTTCTCAAAACTCCAATTCTGCTTCCAGATGTGAATTTTTGTTTTTACTTGTTCCTTTATTGAAGGTATTTTTCTGGTACTTTCCCTGGAGAATGCTGGAGCAACGGTAGAATGTAATTTCAGGATGACAATTTCAGATAAAAAAAAAAAGCTATTAATGAGCAATGTGATGAAGAAATCATATGGGAGAGGGGAAAGGCTGTTAGAGATTATATATATATTTATTTTTTTTACATATTTATATGGGAGAATATGCTGCAAAAATTTGAGTACAAAATTTTTTGAGAGGTTTTTTCAAATTATATACTTTTATTACATGTAAATATCTGAGAAAATCACTTTTCCCCGGTACACATGAAAGTTAGATCCCTCTTTCTGCAATGGGTGGCCAAGAAGAGCTGTTCCAGGGACTGTGGTGGTGAGAACAGCAACTGAGAGCTGTGATCACCACACTCCCCCTTGGAACAAATAGTCAACAACACTACAACCATTACTTAAAGATAAAAATGACAGGTGAAGACAGATGTCAACTTTCAATTTCTTTTATAAAGCAGCCTTTTTCCCTGTAGCACACATGAAGCCTGTAGTAGTCAGGCTGAAGTCAGTAGAATCAGACTCTGCTCTGAAAGGAACTGGCCAATCTTGCAGTAGAATTGGAGGCTATTTAACAATGCAGAAGTCAAATAGGCAAGGTCAGCCAAAACATGCACAAATTTTAATAATCCAAACTCAAAATGTTGGAATTTCATATTTATCCACCAAAAGAGTATGACATTATCTATGAGTTAAAACTGGAGAATCCAAGCAGAACTGAGTATAAATTATTATTAGCTTTACAAGCACAAGAATTACTTCAAAACCCATCAGTGCAAAAATAAGCAGTAAGAGATTTGTGAACATAATGTTAGTCTTTTAAATACTTGCTGTTGTAGAACTGACATGTGGAATTAACAAATTATCTGATGCACAACTCTATGTGACTGCTTTTTCCCTCTTAGAAATGTTCTTACAAACAAATGTTAAATACTCTTATTGTCATAGTAGATTTGAGTGGAAAAAAATTTATTTTGGTTAATTCTTCACTCACATCCTCTACTTGTAATACAAATTAGAGGCACAGATGACTGGGCTGGTATATTTGACTCAATGTTCTGTTATCTGGCGCAGTTCCCCATACAAAAGCTGATATTAAGTGTTATTGCAGTATTTGTTATCAATGCTGACTTTAGAAACAGGAAAAGTATTAAACGCATTTTCAAATTTTGGGACAAATAGGACTATTTAAAGAGATTAGACTAACAGAAACTGGAACTATCTGGAGATTAAATAAGTTGGTGACAGATAAAGACAACTTGAAGACAGGCTGAAAAAAGTTCTGTACGGCTTTTAAAAAGTGTTTTAATCTATCCAGAAATTCAGACCAAAACTAGAAAGGAGAATTGTTTTCTGTTTTATGATCTGCATTCGTATAGTTCAGTTTTGATTTTTGGCTTCAAATGAATCTGAAAACCTTCAGAGACAGTGAAGACCAAGTTCCTAGGTCTCTTTGCTGATGCTGAGACCTGTACTACTGTGAATATACAATGAGTGCTGTGGATTTCTTTGTGGTTTTTTCCATATAATTGAGTGAGCAAATAGCTGCTGTACTATTTTTTCAGTTTTAAAAAGTTTTTATGTACAAATTCTACACATATTTTAGCCACTCTGAATAAACAACTTTCATTCAAACATTTGTGCTTACACTAATAAAGATTTGGCTTTACTGTAATTACTCATTGGTCTCTGACCAATTAGCAAAACTATTTTGAGAAAAAAAAATTGGGGGGAGAAACAGGATTACACAGCTTTATTTATGCATCAGCCAAGTTGAACTGGATGAGGCACAAACATTTACAGGAATGTCATGTCATTCTAGCAACAAACTGCAACTAGACCCCGCTGGGTAATTACATCAATTCCATAGGACTCAAAGGTAAAATACTTGGAAAAAATATAGATAGATGCCTGGCTACAGTGAAGATTTCATGGAGTAATCTAACTTTTATGTACACAGAAGTTGCATTTGTCTCTACTGATTTTTCTCTTTTTTTTCCTTAAACAAGGAGCAGCTAATGCTATTTTGACTTGCTGGGATTGTGATACCTTACTCAATATTACGCACCTTGCTCCCAGAGATGGGCATGTAAGATTTAAACCTATGGGGATCACAGCTGTCACTAGTTTTGAAACAAGTTTTCATTGGAAAATGTTGGTTCCATGTAAAAGAGAGCTTTCTACTGGTCTGGCAGTTTTATAGTAGTTAAAAAATTTAAATTCATCATGATAAGAACTGCAATGCTGAAACTTTCATTTAAATATTTTTTGCATCACAGTTGTAGCTTTTTACATGATTAAATAAATTAAATTAGTAGATAAATTTCACAAACTGTTTTTCTAATAACTGGGAGAAGTTTATTAAAATTTTATTTTGCAGGAGAAATCAAAATGAGAATTTTCTTAGAACTCAAACCTACACTTTGAAATACTGGAGTTCCATTTTAGTCCCATGGTTCATTGCAGTCCCATGGAGTTCCCATTTTAACTTGGCCACTCATATGATTGATATTGCTGAGTTAGTATGTAACACTAAATTCTCAGAACAGAAAAAAAATATTTCCTCATAAATTGGCTTCTTTTGCTCTGATGCTGGAGTATGAAACACTTTCCTGGTATTCTCCAGCATGGAAAGGTGATAGTGCAGAGTGGTATGTTAATGCCATGCCCATGATGGATACAAAGAAGGATGCTGAGCTGAGTAAGGATGGGCAAGGGGAGACAGAGACTGCACAGTTGCCACCATGTGTCTCAGATTCTTGTGCCTCATCAACTTATGAGGCTGTGAGAAACATCATCCTCCTGGTTCTCCTTCTTTCCCAGTAAGGTCACATCACACCCTGTCTGTTCCCAGTGGCTTATTTGGCTTGGTAGCTATATATTATTTTCCCACTCAGGGATGAAAGTCAGACTGCACAAAGATAGCACCTGGGTCAGAGGACCCAGTGTCTTGGCTGGGCTCAGCTACTGTAAAGAATGATACAGTATTAGCTAATAATGCGAAGAGCTCCCCAAAGCAGCAGGTACAGTTGAGATCATGGGACCCTTGGGATGGTAAATCTGTTACATGCCAGTCTTGTTTTCCCTTTCCAGATGCTGTAACACAGTCTTACAGGACTGCAAGAGACATTTCAAGTGAAATCCAGTTCCTCTGCATTTCTCATTTTTGGTTTTTTAATTGTGTTCTGCGGTTTCTTCTGGCTTGTCTGCAGGAAAGTTTGTTTCAGGAAAGTCTGATTCAGGAAGGCAAATAGGTGAATCTGTCCTTCCAGACACACTGTATGGCAGAAGTGTCTACAGGAATATTTTTAGAGCTACTCCTGAGGTAAAAATACACAAAAACGTGAAGCCAGATGAAACACACTTTGTAGGAAATTAGAAGAATTAAGCTAACCAAAGTGAATCAGAAGGATCATGTAAATTTTATTATTACAAATCCCTCATCCATTGTAAAGTCATGCTTTACATATACATAGATGTAAACGAATATATGTTGAGTATACTTTTGATTGGTCCAAGAAGAAAAAAATCTTATATGCTCACTGAAAGCCTCAAATAAAACATTTACCATCTCCTAAACAATTTAACTTCTTTGGTTTCATTGAAAAATGTGACCATTTCTACTAATGTAAATAAGCCCTAATGAAATTAAGGTGATGAGGCCTTATGAGTGGAGATGTCAGTGAAACAGTCGCTGTCTGTGTACTTTGCTCCACTGTCTTTCTCTGGTCAAATGTGTGTTTATGTAATCCAACATTTTGAAGGCAGATTTTATATGTCTCCTGGTTTTTGGAATAAGTGCTGAGAACAAACTCAAAGCCTCCATGTGAAACCCCAGCTCCAGGGTTCAGCTGTGGTGGAACCAGAACAAAGACTTCGATGGTATCTTGATTTGTCTAGTGAAAAAGAGACACATACACAAGAGGAAAGAGCAAGAGCCAAATGAAATCACAGTTCTTTACACTTGGCTACTGGCTGTCCAGCAGTGTTTATTCTGATTGCCTTTGTGGTTTTCCTTGGTGTGTTTCATCAAGTGATATAACTGCATGGTATGATAAGCTTATATAAAAAAAAAATTTAAAAAATCTGTTTAAACAGAGCTCATTAAAGCTCCAATTCTTATTCCCCTAATAAGACTCATTTTATTTATTTCAGTTTAATAATCTTGGATATAAAGACTGCTGAACAAAGCCAACAAAGGCACTCCAAATACTCATTCTGTATGTCATTACCAGAAAATTATCTCAAATGACATCGATTAACATTTTTATTGTAATTTTATTGTAATTTATTGAATTGTAATCTGCAGGGGAATTTTCAAGAAGAAATTAATTGGCCTGTTTATACTGTAAATTCCTCAGAACTCCCGACCATTTGGACTTGATATGCTTAAAAGAAAACATTTTGTAGAAAGATTAGATACACTCAGTGAAGCCACATCACCCTGGGACATGGTGCATTTTTCTTTTTGAAACCCAGGTGGGGGGTTGCAGAGGTGGGAATCTGCTGTGTGTGTGAGCAGTGAGCTTGCACGTGTTGCTTCAGGCAGGGCAGCCTGCAGACAACCCCAGAGGCTGTGTGTCACTGTGTGTCACTGTTCCACCACCTGCAGGCCAGGCACACACAGACCCCAAGGCTCAGGGCATCAGCAAGTGCAGCTGCATAGTCCTCTCAGCTGCCTCTCCTCATGGCATGCCACAGACATTGATTACATCTGGACAGACAGACCATGGTCAGATGGACCTGTAGGTCACAACTTCACAGCAATCAATCTCCTGCAACATCTTCCCAGTTCATCCAGTTTGAAATCATCTTTCTTTAACATGGATAGCTGCCATACTCAACATCAAAGTGAGGATCATACCTCTGCCTTGCCATTTATAGTTCTTTTCCCCTATAGGAACACAAACATCAAATTTATAGGGATCACCAGTTTCTGTCTCAATGATAAGGTTCATCTCATACTCTGTTTTAATAATTTCACACTTTTTACCCATGCATTCTGACATCCAGGACAAACTTTTCTTTGATAATTTAGGTTTTGCACTTCTACTATACTTTAGTTCTGCTATTTATATCCTTCTCTCTTCATCATCACCCCATGAAGTTATAACATCTTTTTCACAATTTCTTTTCATTTGCATGGATATAAATTCCATACAGTTCTTGCACCTATTTCTCAAAGAGATTTCCCGTTTTTCATTCCCAGAATTCAAAATGTGACATCGTTATCCTGCACCTTTAGTTTATCAATATTTTTCCATTGAAGTCACAAACAGGAGTTATAAACACACTTATGTGTATTGTCCTGTTCACTACTGGCATCATAGGTAGGTACAGCAGGAGAGCCTTCTGCATCAATAGACAGAAGGTCAGAATGCTGGAGGATGACAGTGCTCTTTGCAGAGTTTCACCACAATTAGCAAACAGTAGTGTGTGTGCCTAGTCAAATCAACTTGTGTCTGAATTCTTGAAGGATTTAAGAACCCTTTGAAAACCACATTTAGGATGCCTCAGTTTGACAGGGACACTTGCCAAGAATTCACTATTGACCCAGATATTTCTGCAATGTTCCTCATGTATCCATGAGCCATGAGAGCATTTCTACAAGGTTCTGCATTTTACTGTGTGGGTCCATCACTTGACTTGGGTTTTATGAAAGAAATACTGTTTATGAAAACTAAATATTAGCATATTTTCTTAAAATGTAAAAACAGGGAGAGTTTGTTTGTTTCACTATGAATATTCTTCTTAGTTTCATACTCTAAGCAGTAATATTAACTTAAAATACTTATGCACTTCAAGGCAATTTGTAGAAGAACTTGCTGGAAGATGCAGGGAAATTTAAAATCTCTAGATAGTTCCATTAACTGTGCTGTTTCTCAGTGAAGAATAGCAAGCTAAGGAGCATTAGATATTAAAAATTAGTTTCTGGTTAGTGTAACTGTTAGATTTTATTTCAAATATAAGCATAGATCCGGGTTTTTTTCAATCTAGCAGCTGATAATTTAAAAAACTTGGATCAGATATTGACTGCATACATTGATTTTAATGATGAGAATTTTTCCTCAATGAAAATGTTGCATGTTTTGATTATCAGAGAACTTCCAGTGTGCTTCCTACTGCATCAACTGAAGTGAAATTTGCCTAAGGCAGTTTTTAAAATGTCAGCTGTTTCAAGCATTTTGGCAGATCTTTAATTCTTTCACTGTCATTACTTCATCTCCCAGGCGCTTCAAAATGTTGAAACTAAGCCAAAGGTGTTTTGCTCAGCACCACAGCATGTGTGATTGCCAGCTGTGATTCCAGACATCAAGAGCAGGTCACTGCACGTGGCTGCTCTTCTTGTGTTTTGGAGGAGGAAAAAAAAGGAAGCTGCTGCCCAAGAACAGCTGAAAGTACAAAATTTTAGAAACCTGCAGCACCTTTAGAACTGATCTCGAGTGGTAAGAAGTTATGAGAAAGTTGTTGGGGAGTCTTTAAAAACCTGTTACACTGTGAGGAATTATGTTCTACAGTTAGCAAGCCCTGCTGTTGGTGTTATCTGCCACCACTGAACCACCATGGGCTTGACACTAGGACCATTTATTGTGTTTAGGAGGAAAGACATTCCTGTGCCAATGGGGTTAAGGCTGCTTTGTTACATATCATAACACTGAAAGTGCAACTGCTTTAATATTTTTTATTTCTGTAATCTCTATAACTGAACAATTAGTTTGAAATAAATTGTATTTATACAGGGCTAAAATTATTGACTGACACCTTCCCGTGGAACTTATAGCCTTGGGAGCAGAACAACCATTTTCAGGCAGTTTTCCATCCACACTAGGAGTGACTCTGATTCCTCAGAAACCTTGCTATAGTATACATTTATATAAACTACAATACATAGTGGGATACATCTTGTGTTAAAAAGAATCAGTAAAACTTACAATTCCATGCTGTCTGTTTTCCCCCATGCTTTGCTTTCTGGCTGTGACAAAAATGAATGATGCAGTTACTGCGGATATATAAACAGTTATGAGGGGCCATAGAGAGTTTTTTACCTAAGACCTATTTCTTCAGTGGATTATACTGCTTTTTATGTCAGCTAATAAAAATAGAAACAGGCTACAACTCCCACCAGTTTATGATGCTATATTGTTGCTCCAGGAGTGTGTCAGCTGAGGTGTCAGAAATAAGGCTAACTTTTTTTCAAAAACATGTTTTTCAGGAAAAAAAATACAAATTCAGCAGCTTGAAAAAATTTCTGTGTTTGTTTTGCTATTAAAATTTAATTATCTTAAGTACATATTGTTTAACAATTTCAAAATAAACATTTCAAATTTTCCATTCAAGATTTCTCTTCATTTTTAAAATGAAGATAAATTTTTTTTCAGCTTTGGTTTTAACTAAATATTAGAACTTATTTCCAAATATATAATGAGTGTGGGAAAATTTCTTCCTTTGGCTGACCAAGAGTTTAGGAAAAATACTAAGAAATTAACAGAAAATATGCTTTAATTTATGATTATGCTTAAGAAAAAAATATTACTTAAGTGAATTCCCTGTTCAGAGGACCACATTTTTTAAACCATTTTTCTCATTATTATAATTGCCTTTATGCATTCCTGATCTTCCTGTATTTAGAGGGGGATTATAAAAAAAGAGGGAGAGGGACTTCTTACACAGGCAGATAGTGATAGGACATGGGAGAATGGTTTTAAACTAAAGGAGGAAAGATTTAGATTGGATGCTAAGAAGTTTATTTTCATAGAGGGTGGTGGAGCACTGGCACAGAAAAGTGTATGTCCCATCCCTGGAAGTGTTCAAGGCAGCCCAGAAGTGCAGCTCCATGGTCTTCTGCTGTGTCTGGTGACACAATCAGGGCATTTGGGGCTGCTGTGCATGGAGGCTTTCAAGAGCAGACCACCTGGATGTTACACAGTAGGGGTGTCTTAGGGGGTTTACCCACTACAATTGGGAGATATCCTCATTATGTCTGTTATTATGTGGAAATAGAGATTTAGAGTCATAATGTTTTTCAAGTAAAGCCAAGAATCACACATCTAGTCTGAGATACTGAAAAAGCAGCCTGATTTTAAAAATAGTCATGTATTTCTTACTGCTATAAAAACAGGTATTTATAGATACTTCTTTCTGCTTTACAGCTGAAACTTTACACAGCTAGTCCAGAAGTTACTTTAAATTCCATTTCTAAGTCTATATGTTAATAAAGAATTTTTTCAAAGATGCAAAATAACTTTAAACTCATTTCCTAAATACATTCAAAAGCAGGTGAATAAGAGGCTATGTAAAAATCAGAAGAGAGAACTCCCTTCCTAAATTTCTAAAACCTTTGCAGACAATGTGTGACACAATGTTTTGTCTGTCTTTGTTGTGTTCTTGTGCCATGACTCCAAGTCAACACAATAGCATCTTGTTCCTGGCAGCTATGGGCCAATAAAGAGACTCTCCAGCAGTTAAATCAATGTGTTTAGAAGTGCCTTTTTCTCAGATCTCTTGCTAATTTTTGGAAAAAAAAACACCAACTTTTCAGTTAAAAGGTCTTTTATTAGTTTCCAAATGCTAGATGAAATAATACCTGAGGAATGCTATAAGCTACACTTTAAGCCAAATTCTGTCTGTATTCCTTTTGAAAAGCACACTTTTAACCTCATTGAATAAAAATTATGACATTTTTAAAATTAATTTCGGGTTCCATAATAATTTAATTTAAAAAATACCAGAGGTGAAAAATAACCTCTTCCAAGAATTGTTTAATTTCTAGATGATCTGAGGACCAGAATACAAAAAAGTGTGCCTTCTTGACACAGTAACAGAAATATCTTTACTGAAGTAAACACTGAAACCAGATTTTTTTGCTCAGATTTTGCCAAACCTCAGTAAAGACCCTACTGAAGTAGGGCTGGTGATTAATCATGTATGTAATTAACACTTGCTGTTTAAGTAATTTTTTCTACCAGTGTGAAGACAGTTTTATCTCACTGAGGGCTGTTGATGGAAAGACACTTGACTTCCTTTTCAATGTGATCAAAACTTTTTTGGCTAACTCCCCTTTGTCTTTTGGGCCTCCCGAAAGCCTTCATTTGACCTCATGTCATTACTGTAGAGCAAGTGTAGGAGATACACAGAGGGGGAAAATAGCAAGGAACATTTTAAGAACCTGTTTTTGCAGGGAGTTCTTTGAGTGGAATTATATCTTGATTGTTAAAGGGAAATTCTGTCCTCACAGAAGTCAACAGGGTTTCCTGCCATCTTTAGAAAGGTAAGGATCAAATTTGCCTCTAAAAACTTTTCCTAATGCTTCTTCTCTGGATGTCTTCAGCACCATGATCCTGTGATGTGATTTGGGATAAGTTATCAGATATCTTTTACATGAATCCAGAACTTTTTCACAAAAAAAGAAAGCCCACAATGTATTTACTGGTTCATGGGGAATCAAAAATAAAGGCAAGTTGAACAGAGATGCACAACTGCCAGAGTCCTACATCTGCATTTCACCATCATAATACAAGCATTCATCTTACAACAATTACATTCTTTTAGCCCCAAAATATTACCTTCAAGATAATATGATCTAATTTATTGTGTGTTAATTATTCTTTTATCATTTTCCCTTTCACAATGAGAAGTTTGACAGCATAGTCCACTTCTCTTTGTTTCCCTCTCAGGCTTTTTGCTTACATGGTTTAACATTAAATTCCACTTTCTGGATTTCAAATGAGAGGATAAAATCATTTTAGGGCTATCAGTGTACAGAGAGACCAAAAGAATTGAAGCTGAAGTTGTATCACATGTAACACTAAGACCCTTAAACACATGGAGCAGAAAGAATCCAACCATGTGTCATCTCTTTCCAGGGGCCAAATTCTTGTGCTATTCTGGCAGTTTGAAGCAGCAGGTCTGGGGGGTGAGTGCAGATAAACAGAACCTACCCTCTGGCACTCCCTCTGGCAACAGAAACCTCACTCATTTCTCACTGCCTGAGTATCACTCCTGTGCTCAGCACTGAAGTAAAGGTTTGCCCTCAATGTGTGCCTTGTGATGGCACTGCTGTTCCCAGTTCCATCTACTGACCCCTACAATGGCATGAGCCACCACGCTCACAGATGGCTGTCCTCAGAGCCCTGAGCTAGTAGTGCAAACATAGTGCACAGAATTCAGCTGAATACAGCTTCCAAGTTTCATCAGTTTTGTTTTGCTTCCATATCCCTTCAGTTGTCACCTTTTCTAGAAGCAGGAAAAGGCACAAACACCAAATTATGCTATGTGGTTACCCAAGTTTCAAGGTCTACCAAGAATCTTTCATTAAGAAAAACTGAAAATTGAGTTGAGGATCTTTGTTACAGCGTTATTTCTTTGCAATAGAATTAAAGCAAAGTGAAACCCCAATTATTCTCATCATGCAGGAATCTAAAAAAATATTACTTTACAGCTTCAAACATCTTCCACCTGACATTTGAGCCCTAAAATCCTCTTACCAAACTTTCATAAGTTTCACTTATGTGTGGTTATTATTTGCCTCCTGATTCTCACTTTGTCCCTTATGTTCTGCCTCAGAAATTAAGTCAGCAAATATTTCTCCATTCCTAAGTAGGTTACACATGTACTTTGCTGGTACATAAAGCAGTTCCACAACGTTTTTACAGCTGGCTAAACAACTGTCTCAGAGTAGCAGCTGTTCCTGATGCCCATTTACCACTTTCAGGTAACCTATACTTGACTTCATTAAGAAAAAGTTCCACCCCAACAATGTAAAAAGAAAATAAACTGTGAAAGAAACTGATGAAATTAGATAAATTAAAAGAATGCATGGTATAAGAGCATGTATTTAGAAAAATTTGAAATTATTATTAGCCACTAAAGACATGTAGAATTTTAATTAACAGCACATAAAGAGAAAGGCTACAGGGTTGATGAGATAAGGTAGAGCCTACCTCATAGCAGGAAAGGCACTTTTATCCAACCAGGACAAAGGTAGGAAAAATGATCTGCTATTATTTGTGAAGTTCTACTGTGAGGGTTAGCATGGCTCAGGAGAGGCATATTTAGACTGGAAGATAATATTGACCTAGGAACAAATGTATATGAAAAGGACAGTGATAAATTCAGCTTGCAAAATAAAAGGCTTTGACACATTACAGCAGGTTTTGAAACAGTCATTCATAATGAGTAGCCTTGGGGAAAAAATATGAAATGGTTTTACACTGAAGCTTATAATTTAATTACATTGTATAAAGCAGTGGAGCATTTTGCAGTAATTAGAACATGGACTTCATGACTCAGAATGTCTTCGCCAGCACTACAGTCTGGTGTGAATCTCAGATCATGCATTCTTAGCTATTCTCATCATGTTTTTCCTTTTGAGTAACTTTGGATAAATGATAATTTTCTGTCACATGGTAGTGCCATTTAAACTATCTCAAGAGTTTTTTCTTTCCATGCCAAGTTTATATTCAGTGGGGACCTGAGTAATACCTTGTATTCCTGAGCAAATCTGCTCAGTGGGGCAGATTCCTATTCTTTTGTTCTGTTGGAAAATTTCACTCTTCCAGAACTTTTCCACAAATAATGCTCTCAGCTATGTGGGTGAAAAAAAATACCAAAAGTTTGGCCTTCAGTTTTTCTTCATAGGCTTTTATGACTAATTAGGTTTTCACCCAAGTATCTAAATGTACTCATCTCCTATTTCAAGCATTTAGATCACCAGAATAAGGCAAACCTTAGTTTATCCTCAGCAAAACTCCTTTCTTCTTATAAGACGTGAAACCAGATTTAATGTTCTCCTGTTGTACTGTCTCTTTATGGCCATACATCAAAAATCTCAAGGGTCCAAAGCCTAGGACTTTGAGGACAAAGAGTTTAACTCTGAAAATTTATACAAGAAATCTTTATGGATCACAGCTTGAGAGTCAGACACAAATACGGCCCAAATGCACTTTACATTTCCACTGTGTGCTCCTTCCAGCTTCTGGTGCTAAAACCAGTTAAAGATATTTGTAGTAGGCTTCCCTTTGATACATAACTGGTACAAATCAGAGAGCTCAAGCCCTGGAACTTACTGAAATAAAGGTTTCCACAAGAGACACAGAAGAGACATCGAGGAGTCAAATGTCAGTATCCCCAAGCTTTCACAGGTCTGAATTTCTCTGTATTTATTATTTTATCCCAAACCTTTGGATAACCCATTTTGATGAAATATAGTGTAGAATCAATTAATTGGAACTTCTGCTGCCATCTCAGCTACTTGATTTCTCATAGTTCATATATCAGACTCAAATAAGATCCAAATCGACCAAAATCTCTTTGGACTTCCAAATTTCATAGGACACCTTCTGGTTTTTGTCAGTTGCAGTGCTTCTTTCCCCGTCAGTTTGGATTTTGTGTCAGTGAGATTTTCCCTGAGATGGGCCTCCCAACATGCTTGTGCCTTTCATGGACACTGTTTCAAGAAAAAGTTTCACTTTCACACCAGTTCTCAGACTAACTCTCTTTTTATAGAAACATTTAGATGCATAGTAATTATTTTTCATTCAATCCAGATTTTCATGCTCATGTGTGTAAATGCAAAATTCTGATTTTATGTAAATATTTCAGCTGTACTTTATTACCTACATTTTTCTAATAACACATTTAAATTGATTTCTCTGTCGCTCTTTTTTTATTCCTTTTGCTTTTCTTTCCTTTAGTTTTTATATGATCAAACCAGATACTAGAAGAGCTCTAGAAGTGAAACCTGGAAATAATATATCTATCTAAGACATGCAGTTTCCACAGGAAACTACTGTGGAAGAAATAGCATCATCATACAGCAAATTAAACCTAGATACCTCAAATCTTCTTTTGGTGTACAGGTAACTTCTCCAGATATCTAAACACTAAAGGTATTCTGTATATCTTTCTAAGGGTGGTCGCAGGAACTATTAATTTCTAAAGCTGAATAAGATTTTTATCTTTTTTTAAATAGCTCCCTTTGAGATTTCAGGCTTTTTTATTTATTATATTGCATTCTATATAAAACCAGCTGGAAATAAGCAATGAAATTTTAGGCTTTATTTGGGATGCATACAAGTCTTATGTATTCTAAACAGACTTGGAATTTCTATTGACATGAGTCAGTCAACCAGAAATTGTCTTAAAATATTTCAAGCTCCACAGATATTAAATATCTTGCTAAATCAATTTTACTTTCTCTTGCATTATGTTGACTCAAAAGAAAATTCAAATCAAGCTGAAAAATTTCCTATTTGATATGCAAGCTTTCAGAAAAATCTTGGTTACTAGAATTCATGGCTTACCCATCAAGTACGTGAGAACCGCTTTATCCGTGTACAAACATAGAAGATGTTCCAACTATGAAACTCTAAGGTGAGATGGAAAGAGCTCAGGGGAGAAGAATATGATTAGAATTAAATTAAGAACTGGAAGACATCAGTGATAACCAAAGGTCCAAACTGAAGATAAATTAATATGCATTAACATGTTAGTAAGGAGGAATGTAACTTTAATGGGCATTAAAGCAGAAGAGTTTAGATCTCTTGGAATTTAGAACTGATGAAGAGAAGCTGTTTATAAGCTGGGGACCTTTACCCTGTGTTGAGAGTCTTTCAGAATGTGCTCATACCCAACACAGTATGAAACACATCTGGAAACACAGCAGATATCAAACCTCTCTGACAGCTCCCTGGCTTGCAAATCTAACTGTATAGGCATGATGGAGCAGTCTTCCAAGTATGAGCCTAAATACTTTACTTGGTAGAGATGCAGGTGGTGTTGAAGAGCTCCAGAGAACTGGTGCTAGCTTAAGCATGTTGAGTGCAGGAGGTCCTGCCACTGGAGGTTTCAAAGATCGTAGCTTTGCTTCACTGCAAACACACAAACTAAAGCATTTGCTTTAAGTGCAGTGTTTGAAATGTCACTGGTAAGTTTGAACTGCCTCTGATTTCCTGAATTACTGTCTCAGATCTCTTCAGCAAAACCCTAATCACCTTAAGGCGTTCATAAAAACGATACAAGCAGTGTGTAATGCTGGCTAAGGAGCTACAGCCACAGGATCCCTGTGCAAACAAGACAAAACACAAAAAGTACCCCAGTCCATACAGCAACAAGCTATAGCTCCTTGTCACATAGTTCCACAAAGGAAAACAATCCTTCTGCAGCTTTTCCAAATTCATGATTTCTTGGTGATTTTTTAAATTTATCTCTCTCTCTGGGGGAAAATATTACCTTCATCCTAAAAAGGAGTGTTAGTTATGTATTGCAGCTTAGAAATTAAATCCACCAGCATACCAGCAACATCTAAAAGTAAAACACACGTGGACAGCATGAACAGTGTGGAAGAGGAAGGAATCACAAAACAGACAAGCCAGGACACTCAAGGTAAAAGCTGTGTGGGCTAGGGGGAAGAAGGTCACAAGCAGAATCAGCTAATACAGGAGTGTGTCAGGAGGACACCAAAAAAAGACACAAAAGAATGGGTTAAGAGAATAAAATTAAAATTAACAGCATTTTTATCTTACAGTGAAACAATTAATATAATGTTGATTTACAGATCCATCTGAAAATGGTGTGAGCTTGTCATCAGAGGCATTATGCTTGGAAAGAGTGAATTTCTCCAAGAGACAATGTACCTGTCAAAATGCAGTGTGCCTAATGAAAATGGATGTAACTCTCAGCCTAGAGATGAGACAGTACCTCATAAATTCTTTCGGCAAATTCAATGCAAATTGGCATAGGAAACAGGATAATCTGGAGAGCTGTTAACACAAGGTAATCAAAAACATATAGAAAGTTTCCATTCAACAGTCTTAAATGATTTTTTTTTTCATTTCTGGTCTGTGTAACTACAGAGCCAAAATAACTTCACGTTTTGTTTCTCTTTAACTCAGTATATTTCTTGCTGTATCTGACCAATGTCTTTATGCTACATGTGAAGAGGTACCTAAAAAATCATATGAACACACAGAGCTAAGTATCAATCCGTGTTTTCCAGTGCCAGAAACAAATTAATTATTTTCCTCTTTCATCTTCTTTCTACTTCTTTTCCAGTCTTAGAAAAAAAAAAATGTTTATTTCATTTTTGAAACCTGAAAGCTGAGCCATCTGACATGGTTCACTTATCTGCAGAGATAAGAGCCTTTTGGAGAAGGCTGGTGCTGCAGAGCTCATGCCAGGCTGTAAACATTGGTAGAGGCCATTTGATCTGAAAGTCTTTTCATTTGGGCCAGCCTCACATGGGCACTCACCAGAAGAGCTTTGCTCATTTTCTGAAAACAACCTTTCTAAATGATTGTGGAATGAGATGAATTATTACTATGTGACTTGTAGGATAAATATTTCCAAAATAAAACTAAAGTTTCATAAATAAGTTGGGGCGGGGGAAAGTGTTGAAATTGTGGTTGTTTATTGCTAGAAGGAAAAACACCAAATAATAATTTCTGCAAAATTTATGCTGACTACTGGAATAAACAAAAAAATGCTTATCCACAGGGGACCACATAAAGCAATAGATGAGGGTGCTTATAAATAACTTGTGGTAATGAGGGAAAGCTGTGTATATTTTTCTTCTCCTCATGGGATATGCCAAAAGGAGAGTATGCCAAAAAGACTTATGTAAAGATTTTTTAAAACCACAAACAATTTTGGCTCCTGTGTCTACAGATGTCCTATGAGAGCTAGATTTATAGGTAAACAATGTGTGAAGCTGGAAGATACTTAATGGTTTACAAAAACTATTCAACATTAACTTCTGCAGAAGCAGACACTGGACATGGCCTGCAATGTCTGTACAGGCCCACAAAAGTAAAAACTAATGCCATGGAAGAAAATCCATATTTTGTCTTTAATCAGAGGGGGACTGTCTAGGTTTAAGAGACAGGTATTTGCCAAGGAGAGGGATGAGCCCCTTTCCCTGTAATCCGCTCCCTTTTAATCACTATAATTTGAAATCAGACGCTTTCAGGCATGAAATATGGGGGTAGGAATNCTTTTTTATCATTCCCCCCCCCACCCCACCCCCTTCCAGTGAGAGGCAATTAACTTGTAGCCTGGAGTGATTAGCATAAGAATAGGGAAAAATTCCACAGAAAATAAAAGAAATTATTCAACCCCCAACAGGGACCAATACATCACCCCTGTGAATGAGCCTCTTGTTACAACCCTGGAAAAAAAGAGGGGGCTGGAATTGGGATGTGAGGAGGACATGCAAGATTTCACATACTCTGCAGTATGTATTGTGTGATAGCACCAATCCTTTGAACATACAAAGAAGTATTAAAGTCAATTTATCTCCACAGGCCTCTGATACTAATCTTGTTTTTCTCATTTTAATAATGTGATGCTCTATACAAAGTTCATATACTATAGGCAATCTTCCAGGACCTGTTCAAAAAACATATTAAAATATTCAGCTGATATATTGTTACAAATAATCTTGGTAACAGGGCTTCAAATGTTTCTGTTTTGTGGAGGGTTTAGATGTCTATCACATATTAAGACATCCAACATGCCATCAGCAAGGAGTGGAGGGCAGTCTATAAGCCTTGCACTGTAGAGAACTGTTTGGTCTCCCAGACAGTGTTATAATGGGATGTAGCCAAACTGAAAAAGGGGAAGAAACTGAGTTGTCCACCCAAGGAGAAGGATCAGAAATTAATTCCACTCTGGAACAGAACTAAACTATGCACTCTAGGAGAGGAAAGAAGCTGACCTCAGCCTGACAGGATGTTTGGAAAGGGAGCAAGCACAGCACAGGCTCTGAGATGTCAGATTCTGCATTTTCAGGATCTCTCTACCCAAGGAAAAATGGCATTTGTTTTGACCTGACAATTCATGTGCTAAAGACACTGGCTGGAAATGGCTGTGACACTTTCTATAAACTGAGAACTGTCTTAGACAGCAGAAAAGAAAGGTATTTGTCTAGGATAATAGGCCTGGAAAGATCCTCTGAGTCCCCTAAAATGTCAAGCAAACAGGACATCTGATCAAAGAGGAACAGGGTACATCTGTCCTAGACACCATGTAGGATCCCAAAATTGTCTCCAACACCATACTAGAAGTTTAATGTTGATGTTAAATGTCTTAAGAAGGCAGGGGAGGGGAAAAGATGAGCAGACCTCTGCGATACCCAGAATAACCATGAAACTTAGCAAGGCCCAGCAAGTGTCTGTGTGGCACTTAGTTGCCAGCTGCAATTAAATCACAACGGGAAGGCAAGTAGGTTACATGTTTCAACTTGAATGTATTTGTTTCTTTACCATTAGTGATCCTATAACACATTTGAGAGTATTTTTAAGCCTTGTGCAAAGCCTGTCTTTCATACATGTTTATCACAAGTCAGAAGGTTGCACTGAATCCCCAGAGGACTCACATGGAGAAGCAGACACAGATGAACCACTAAGATTTCTGTGCTGGTCCTGAATGCTGCAGAGACAAGCATAAGAAACACAAAAAGTGTGTTCAGAATGGAAGCAGGAAAGGAAAGAGCCTGCTGATACAGAGAAGGATGAAAACAGAGAAAGCTTGACTGAATATAGAACAGGTGGTAAATCTTGCAATTTTATTACTAAGGAAAATTTACTAATATGAATTCTGCATGACATTTAACAATTTTCATTGCATTATAAAATGAAGAATTCTTTATTTCACAGAAGAATCATTAGCTGTTTTTAAATGGTGTATGAATTACCTCTGTAATTACCTTTGTTATTCATAGCACTTAAATATTACCTCAGGAAAGCTATGACCACAAAAACAGACCATAAACCCCCTCTCATGTTCTTAAATAAACTAGACCTGAGAGCTAATTAAGAAATTCCTTCTCACTGAAGTGTACTCTTTCTTTCTTAGGTAGGATAACAATCACTTCCCGGATACTTCTATGAAATCTGGGACTTTTGCTCCACAGAAAAAATCATAGGAATTGCAGCATTTTGTCCTAGAACTGATAGTTGGAATAAATATACAGAAATAAGAGCATCAAATTCTTAACAAGCTACGTTTCCTTCACCTAAACTGGTCAAGTAATACAGAAAACAGCCTGGGTCTAACAGCTTATGATAACATAGTGTGAGATCTAACATAAGCCTTGTATTACAATAGCATCAAAAATGTCCTAGATACTGCTGAGAGAAAGAATTAAAAACTCTTCTCTGGTGTCAGCAGGCAGATCGTGTGGTTTGCAGTCAAGGCATATCACAGAGGCAGAGACTTTGGTGATGTCTCAGCACATACTATTTTGGGATGACATAACTTATTAGGTCCAGCCTATTTAGTCTCCATGCTGTGCAAGTAGCTGAAGTCCTCTGAAGGTCACCACATCTCTGCTTTTTGCCACCATTTGTGCCCAATGGCTACATCTGCTCCTCTGTGGCAGGCTGCAGCCTCTTAGAAATGCCATGATGTCCTGGTTTAGAGCAAATTTGGGAGGAAACCTCTGAATGGGGTCCCTCCAGGGAAAGGAAAAAAAAAACCAATCCAAGCAATCCCTCCCCCAGTCGGTTCGGGAAAAAATTTCCTTGGAGAGAAGTGGAAAAAGAAACAGAACTGTTTATTCAACAGGCAACACACCTCCCAGCACAAAATTGAACAATACCAAACAGAAAAAAACCCTCTTGCCACTCTGAAGAGATGACAGGATCAGAAGAGTTCCTTCCGTGGGCTGCCTGGCTCACTCAGGCTGTTCTCAGTCCCTCTGGTGCTGGGAAATGCCACGGCCCAGGCCAGGCCTGGTGGGCCACAGGTGTGAGCTCCTGGTGCTCTTTCTAAGTTTTCAGTCCAGAGCAGGTTCAAAACAGTTCCAGGAAAAAAAGGAAAGGAGGAAAAAAAGCAATCCAGGGAGTTTCTCTGCCTCAGCTAGCCAGAAGAAGCCACCCAGAGCAAAAGAGAGCTCTCCCTCGCTGTCCACCGCAGACAACACAGAGCCAGCAGGAATGCGGGGGAGCTGGTGCAGTCTCTGATAACAAACCCTGCACTTCTTCTTTCCCCTGCTTCACTCCTGGAACCAGTCTTAAAGTTGGAGAATTTAATATTCAACACCAACAGAACAGACGATTTGGGGATACAGGCATCATACAGTCACCCCAAGACACATGATCTAGTGTAAACTGTAAAGTCAAGCACAGGACAAAATGTTTATGTGGGAAAGAACGTATTTACCTTGACTTATTAGGAGAATTTTCCCCGATTACACTTAAGGAATAAATTTTTTGTTCTTCCATGGGTGAGGACAGTAGAAGAGAGCCAGGGGAAGAACCTGGAGGGCTGAGGACAGAAGTTACAGGCTGAGAGTGCAGGCAAGCTGAAGGGACTGAGGAGCAGGGAAACACCAGGGTAAATCCTGACTGAATCAAGCCTTGGAAATAGTGCCATAATGCTCTAGAAGGCTGCACTAGGAACACAGGGAGGGAAAGTGAACACTGGCAGCAGCTGGGATGCAGGCCTTGCATCTCATGCTTTGTGAAGCCCCCCAGATGAAAGCTTCTTCCTGAGGCAAGGGCACTTCTCCAACATTCTGAGTGACATTTTCCTCCAGGCTGCCACTGCTGGCAGCTCTGTGCAGATGTGCTCTGAGAGACACCCCTCAAGTCCCATCCCCACCCCACAGGTGCCTGGGCAGGGCTCACAGCCAGAAGGTGCTACTGGGCAGGGGAGGAGGTTCAAGCTTGATGGTGTTGGCAAGCTGCCCCATGCAGTGGCAAGAGCTGCTCAGAGCACCTGCAGTAACCTTCTCCATCCCAGACTTCTTCACAAGGCTGGAGGCTCTTCCAGTTAGTGACTGAGTAAAACACAAAGAGAAATATATTAGATTTATATAGAGATTTTTATATTAGAATTATATTTCAAGCTGTGAAGCTCTTAAGTAGCAACACAGAAGTATCCATTCTGCAATATGTACAAGTCTTATTCCAAAGCTGTGGTGGCACTGACCTGGGGTAAGACACACTCCTACACAGGGCACAGCAAGGAGGGAACAGCATGGCTGTCCAGGTAAACTCACACACCTTCTGCCCCCCAGGGCTCATTTTTTGTGTACTTCCCTCTAGACCAATCTTTTCTCTTACCTTGTGCAAAGATTGTGAAGTCTTCAGGGAAGTATATATCTTCAATCTCTGCTTATTGCTTGCACGTTTATCCACTGATTTTCTCCAGTGCACTTCTGTCTGCACCTGGATCTACACAGGGCTACCAGTTTCTCCCCAACATTGCTAGATCTATTCTAAATCCCAAAATAAGGGATACAAATTCACAAATGTAGGGCAGGAGGCCCATGGCACCACTGGGAGAAAGGTAGACAGCAATCTTGATCTCGTCTTTCCATCTTCCTCTACAGGACTACAGTGCTTACACTGAACCAGGACAGATGCGATTTTTTTTTTTTTTTTAATTACAGTTGACTTCTTTATTCTAAGGAGCAAAGCCTAGAGTCACAGAGGATCTGGTAAAGCCACTTTTGTCCTGCTGGCTGGAGCCCAGTGGCTTGGTCAGGCAACCCATCCTAATCAGATTCTTCTAAGAAGAGCAAAGGTAAGTGACCAAACCCAGAGACTGTTTCATGACAGATGAATATGGGAATGACAGCACTCAGAGCACTCTAGTCTGGCATCACTTTCACAGGGCTGGTACACCACTGCACCTTGTCCCCTCAGGCTACCTCTAAAACACACAAATCCAATTACCTAGCAACCAAACTCAGGGCTCAAACACTTGAAACACATTCAGGCAGGAATCGCAAAAGGAGGGAGGCTATTGACTTGGGTCCAAATAACTATTTTGCTTAACAAAGCTAATATAATCCCAATTACTGGGATAATGGAGACTTTTAAAATAGCTATGGATAATTACAATTAAATAATAATAATAAAAATAACTATCATAAATACAGTCACCATGAAGCACAATAATGTACTTTGCATATACTTCTGATTCAGTATTTTGAACATATCAAAACCCAATTGATTTTCTTTGTCATTTCAGGTCCCTAAGTTCAGAAATTCTCTTAGAGAGGAAAAAGACGATGAAAAACCATGGGTTTGTCGTTCAAAGTTCCAAACAATCAAGTTTTTGAGTTTTATATTCCTGTTTCTGTTTGCATATTACTTGGGGGATGAACCTACAGAGAGAGGAGGAAAAATAGGGCACAATTATTAAAAACAGGGGGGTGATGTTCTTTATCACTTCAGCAGATAATCAATAGCTATAGCGTGCTGAGAAGCAACCAAGTTACTCAGCTTTTTCATCTGTTCTGAAAGTAGACCTGCAAAATGCAGAGGAAGAAGTGAGGGAAGAATTTAAGATTAGATAAATGTTGCTTTTGCTCTTAAGAATAAAATAAAGTCTTCTACAATTTTGTTTCTGCCTTAAAGAGATATTTTAAATTTTCCTTGATTAAAAAAAAAAAAAAACCTGTTGTAATTACAATAATTCCAAAACTGCATAACCAGGCAGCTCCTTCTTCCATGTCCTTTGGAAGTTCAGCATTTGGACACAACACTTATTTTGCCTAAATTGATCTAATCTGTCAGTTTTTGGAATAGGAGGAAACACCTGTATCTATATGAAATCCAGGGCAGGACAAAAAGTTTCTGTTTGACTCAGCATATTTAGAATCAGTGAAAAGATTCCAGAGCTTAAAAGTGTTACTACATTGAGACCATTTGAGCTATCTTCAGCTAAATCACGTTATGTAAAGCATCACACAAATCACAGTTGATTAAGTGAGAATCCTCATTTCTCTTCCATATTTCTGATATTATTCTTATCACAGTTGTATGCAATTAATTTTTCTACACTTTTTAAAAATGCTATTGTAAAAAGAAATTATTTTAATTAATTTTTCCTGTTTACAAAACACTTGACAGATTTTTCTGGGACACCTCTTCCTGCAAGCTATTTGACTCATCTAATACAGGACCTTGCAAGAAGCTCAGGGAATGTCCCTCTACTAAGTACACTGATATAGAGTACAGATAGCAATGGCTTGCTATAACTTGTGGTGGGATGGCAGCTTGCCTAGGGATCAGGGTGGACTAGGATATGCTTACAGGTCTTCTTGAGTTGGCTGCCATTCAATACTGCCTCATCTGTCAGAGGTCACCAAGCCCAAAATCCACCCATCCCCAACTGCACTGTAGGGAAACTCTCCCTAAGGTGGAACTAAATCACAAGAGAAGCCTGTTTTGGATCAGTGTTGTGCTGAGCAGATCAAAGCAGATGTATCTGAGTCAAGTCAGTGAATTTATTTTCCCAAGTGACTCATTTATATATTTCATATGATGGTATCAAAAATTATTTAGATACAGCTGCATGAATTGGGGCATTAGCATGGAAGGATGTTTGATTCCCTTTCCTCAGAACTGTGATTTACTCCACACAAAATAAATATCCAATTGTGCAATATGTGAAGACAACATGGTAGACTGGAGTGACCTGGTGGTCACTAATGCAAACCAGATTCCACAAACTGATGAACTGCTCCTCACAACTGCTTCCCTTTAGCCCTCTACTATGGAAGTGGCAAATATTTAACATTAGAACTTCTTTCTTGTTTTGTTTTGTTTTTTTTCTCCTGGCTCTCAGTCATGGCATTCATATTGCTACTCTTAACATTTGCAAACAACCACTATTTTCATCATCTCTTCTCTCACATTTAATCTATCAAAAAACCTCGCACTTTTAAGTTAATATTTTCCATGTTCTCAGAAACCAGCGCTTTGGATCATAGTAATTTTATACTCTTTTTTATTATTAAGCTAAAGAGAAGAAATAAGCAAGAGATTTAGGGAGTTATGTGCCTCCAAAATAATATTATCTTGCATATAGAATGGAAACAAGACACAGAATGACTGGAGAGGGTGTCTAGGATAGATGATGTTGCCATTATTGAACATGTCCTGTTTCCATTAAGGTAGGGTCAAAGTTCAAACCCACTGTCATGATTTATCATGGGCTACTATTTCCACCATTGTGGCAAACCAGGCTCTCAGTAAATCAGACATGGAGGCACCATCCTGGGACTTTGAGGCCACAGTTTCAAGATGCAAAAATGAAGCTAACCAGCAGGTTTACCTCATCTTTAATCCCCAAGCTGAGCCGTGTCCACTGTGACACCCCAGGGTCTGTGCACTTTTGAACCCTGAGTCAGTATTTTCCGTGAGGAGCCACAGTGAAATCTGTGATCACAACAGCTCTCTCCAGTTACCATGAGTGAACAGTAGGACATTGTGTTATCACATTCTTGCATGTAGTTTCATGTCCCAATGACAGCTTTGCTTTGAAACCACTTATGCTTTTTAGAAAAATTTTAAGGGGTTCCAGAAGTGGAAGGCACAGAGTGCCAGAAGGCCCCGTGCATTTCAGATGGCTTCTACAGAGGCCATTAACTCCAACTCCCTGAACCCTGATGGCCCAGGAAAACAGTGCATGCCTGGAAGGAGCTCAAACAGCAACATGAACATCAAATGAAATCCAGACAGACAAACTACGATCCAAGATCCTTCACCCTCAGTCAGCAGTGGCGGGCAGAGAAACTCGTGGTGTTCAGTGCACTGCAGGAGGAGAGAGGTGGAATAAAAGAGGGGAACTTTGAGGAATTGATTAAAAACTTTAAAGATACTATCTAGACAGCTTACTGTCTTTTTAAATAGCTGCTTAGGGTAAAAGTAAAGGAGAAGGGATGAATAAGATTGAAGTTTTTCAGAGGTCTGCACCTACAAAGTAAAATCTGTGAATATGAGAGATAAAAAGGCTCTTTAGATGACAGATTATGTGAATCTACATGCACAGATAGCCAGGGCAACCACCAAGTCACAGCTGGAATGCAAAGAGTTGATTTATTTCATTACCTTGCTAACAACATTGAGTAGCAGAGACACACAGGGGGGCAAGCTCCCTTAGGCTCAGCTCATCCTAGCAAAAAGGGGGAGCCTGTTGCCTGCCCCAATATACCAAAAGGCTTCATGCACACACAGTTTTTCACAAGGCTGCACTTTCATAATCTCTCTCTCCTCCAGAAGATGGCTCAAGCATCTCTGTGGTAGTGCATTATCCTTGCACAGGAATACTACCCAAAACAGGCAGAGGATGAACAACAGTAGGCATAATAAAAGTTGTCCCAAACTAATATTCTTAGCATTCCCAGCTGAAAGGTCAGTTTGAGTGAATCTATTGTCCCCTCACCAAATCTGGTTTCAAGCCTCTCCTCCCAACTCAGATTAATGTGGCTTTTAGTAAAATTATTCTTGCACAGTTACCTAGGGAGGTCATTCAATACTGAAACATGGCCAGTTACAAGAACATGCATAGCAGACTTGAAGCCACATGAGATAAAATCTCTAGTCTGTCTATGTTGTCTTTTGGTTGAAGGTGTTGTGCACATAGTGAAAAAAATTTTCAGACCAAGAAACGTAGTGAGAAAACTCTTAAAACAACTGCTGACTTTTTTTACTAGATCATTTAGTGAAGACATTTGTAATGCAAAGATGAACAAATGCTTGACTAGAAGAAGCAGAAGACACAATAAAGGATGTCTGAAAAGGTGATATTGCACGAAAATGACCAGAAATACAAACTTTTACAGTAAAGAAATAAGGTGCCTTTCATCACTATGTGCCAAGAATTAATGGGGAGTTTGGGTGACTGGCATTGGCCAGTCAGAACTGACTTGAGTTAAAAATTATCCAGTTGCTTATGCCTGAGGATCCCAGAAGAAAGTGGAATCCTAGGAAGAAACAGTGAACACCAGCTCATGACACCTGGAAATTTAGCAGGCAGAAGCTAAATCACTTGTGAAAGTGATTCACAAGCTGTTCCTGCTCAGTGAGTAAGACCAAACTGGTTTTGAGCAGTAACAATTTTACTAATGATGTTTCTTACTATAGGACAATTGCAGAAGCAGCAAAGATAAAGGTGAAGACAGAGACAGACACAAACTGTGTTCGAGCAGCATAAAGGGTTGTTCTATTGCATTTGTTATAATTTCTCAGTTTAATCTAGTCACACATCAGCTTTTTCAAAAGCACATGCAGCTTTCTCCATGTTTCCAGTGACACACTGGTGTTAAACAAAAACACATGGAGCAATGTAACTATGTGCAGGCTACAGCCTCGGAACAGCAAGAAGTTCTTGTTACCTGATTTCAGCACATAATTTCATTTCTTCTGGATTGAGACCAGCGTTAGCTAACAGCATTGTTGTCCTTCATTTCTTAAGAGCTTTGTAAAAACTGGGCTTGCTGTGCAACTGTCCTAAAGCTGTGGGAACCCACCTCCCTCACTGCAAGCAGAGGCAGAGAATGCACCTCTATCAGACAGAACATGTGTGTGCATGCATCCCAGTGTGAAGTATCCCCTAAATGTGATATTAGAAATCACATTTGGCACTGTTAAGCTTTCCTGGTGATTCCAGGATAAGCAATGGGGAAAATAGGTGATGGACACAATGCTTGGTTTCTGGTGGGAGCTGAAGGAGATACAGATGTGGAAAAAGAAGATGGAAAATCCTCAAGACAGCATGGAGGAGTGGGATGCACTTATGCTTGGTATGGGGCGGAGATGAAGAAGAAAACCAAAGATAATGCAGAGATGCTCACTAAGTGCTAAGGGAGGGGAAACACCATTGTATCTCCTATATAATACATAATTAAGAAGAGATATTGTAAATCTCTTGCAAGAGAATCACAATAAACAGCTATCTTCATACCATGTATGAAGCCAAATGACCTCACATTTAGTGATTTGACTATAGCCAATATTTTTCTCTTAAAAACATGAAAAAAATGAGCTCTGGCCATTCTCCAAGAAAACAAACAAACAAACAAACAAACAAAAAAAACCACAAACAAACAAAAAACAAAACAAAAAAGAAAAACAAAAAAAAAAACAAAACCAAAAAAAAACCCCAGGGTATCACACAGAAAACTGAAAAAGTATTAGTAATAAATACCCCAGTGCCCCCAGAGTCTTTGCATTATATCTTGTTTGATAAGCCAGTCTTTCTCTGGAAAAAAAACTGAGAATGCAATAATGTTTCTTCCCTTATAGCAATCACAATAATATGACCATGCAAACTTTAGCCAACAGAGCTCTTTAGGATCTGAATTTCGCATGTGTGAAGTCCACCAGGGTGTGATGGAAAGACAAACCAAGCATTTTTCAGGGACAGATCCAGGCACACGCTACCAGTGCTTTGGCACAGCAGCTATCTCTCAGTCACACCAGTAAGTCCCAGGCAGGACTAAGGTGGTTCCTGCTCACTCTGCACCACCTGTACTGCCTGCTCATGTGCTCATCTGAGTGCTCATCTCCTTCCCTCCCTCCCTCCAGGACCTGCTCTCCCACCACATGCCAGGCCAGCCATGTTTGTGCAGTTCCTAGCATGATGACTCATGGCTACAAGACAGCTCCAGATCCTTCATCACAGATGGATCACGACTCATGCTGGCACCCTCTTACAGCTTAACTGCCAGCAGGGGTTGTGTTCTCAGATTATGATATTATTATGATACTAACAGACTTTAACTGTTCATAGCACTATGTTTCCCCTTTGCTTTGCAAGATTCAGTGTAAGCTTCTAAAGCTTTCCTTTCCATTTTCAGTAATGACTGTGAATATCAGAAAATTCTGCAGTATACCTGTATACCCCTTATTCTTGCTTTTTCAATGTTGTAGTTGTACAAGATTTGAGGTGTTTGGACCCATTTACTGTTAGGCTGTGATCATGGGAATTTTCTGACTTTTTGCAGATTTACAGATTTCTTCTCTAAAATGTTTCTTTCAGGTTCTAAGTCTCCACAACCACTGGATTATTCAGAAATAAAGACAGGATGGAGGCTGTGGGAAATGTGTTATTTAACTAGTTTAGGTGACTTCAAATATTTAACTCAAATGCAAGTGGAGTATAAAATTTAAGAGTTTATGTTCTCAGGAGAATCCAGAAGAGAAGATTCTGGCAGGGTGAAGAGAATAAGGAGCTCATTGAAAGAGCTTTAAACTGGATTTGACAGGACAAAAGGATAGAATGAGCCTTGCTAGAAATAAGCCTGTGGGCAGCACGCAATATTTGAGGAATGGTGTGTCGCCAGGTCCTTCGGTCTGTGGAGCGAGGGGATGGAGATCCTTCTGGCAGCAAAGACACAAGGCTTTCCATGTGATAGAAACCACAGAAGCACCTGAGAATGGTCACACGGGAATTTGGGCTTCCCTGTCCAAAAATGTGGTGGCATCAATAACCAAACTGAAGTACATCTACACCAATGGACACAGCAAGGGCAGCAAACAGGAGAAGCTGGGAGCCATTGTGCAGCAGGAAAACCATGACATAGCTGCCATTGTGGGATGACTTGAACAACTGGAGTACTGCAATGGATGGCACTAAACTCTTTAGAAGGGACAGGGAAGGAAGGATGGGTGGTGTGGTAGTCCAGTAGCTCAGGAAATGTCTTGATTGTCTGGAGCTTAATGATTGGGACAATAGGGTGGAATGTTTATGGATAAGATTCCAGGGAAGGCCAACAAGGCAAATACCCAGGTGGGCGTCTGTTATAGACCCCCCCAAGCAGGATGAAGAGGCAGAAGGAATATTCTATAAGCAGCTGAGAAAAGTCTCACAATCACTAGCCCTTCTTCTAGGGGGACTTCTGCTTACCAGTCTGTGTCGGAGTCTAAGACATCCCTTTGGGAGTCCAGAGTTGCTGAGACCCTGGTCAGGGGGCTNAAAACAAAAGAGCTCAGATTTATTCCACCTCGGGCACACAAACTGCCAGACAAGAACTTTTACACATCTCGGGGGAAAAAAACCAAAACAGAATCCGAGAAGTCTGCTGGAAATACAACAGAGCAGAGAGGAAACAGACCAGGAGGCTCCTGGAGAGAGTGTTAAGACAATTTATTGACACAGCTGGTCAGCGAGGCAACCAGAGGAGGTGCCCCACAGGACACGTTTTTAGTGAACAGAGAAGAAGTAGAGGAAGATGTGATGGTTAGAGGCTGTCTTGAAACAGTAATCATTAAATGACAAAATGTTCACTTCTTGGAGGAGTCAGGAGGGAGACTGGCAGAACGGACATTTAGGACTTCCACAGGTCAGATTTTGTCCTGTTTAGGAGCCTGATTGACAGCATCCTGAAAGGCAAAAATGTCCAGGAAGTCTGGATATTCTTCAAGAAATAAATCTTAAAGAATCTTAAAGAGCAGGTTGGACAGACATCTCAGGAAGACTACAAAAATGTTGTGATATTATCCAGGGAGAAAATTAGAAGGGCCAAAGCTCAAGTAAAACTGAATCTGGCTACTGCAGTAAAAGACAACAAATATTTGTTTATATAAATACAACAAAATTAGCAACAAAAGTAGAACTAAGGAAAATCTCCATCCTTTATTGGCTACAAGGGGAAAAAGACCAGTTGTTCATGGGGTACCCAGCCTCCTGAGCTAAAAGACTGGGACACAGAAAAATCCCCTGAATCCAAGGGGAAATGGTTATTGATCTGCTACACCACCTAGACACACACAGGTCTATGGGGATGGATGGGATCCACAAAAGAGTACTGAAGGAGCTGATGAAAATGCTCACAGAGCTGCTTGCAATTGTTTGCCAGCAGTCCTGGCTAACTGGGCAGGTCCCAGCTGACTGGAATTCAGCACATTTCGTCCTTAGCAGGTTCACAAAACTGGATACAAAGGATACAAAACTGGGAGGAGTGGCTGATACCTCAGAGGGCTGTGGGACTCTTCAGAGGGATTTTGACAGGGTGGAGAGACAGGCAGAGAAGAACTTTCTGAAATTCAGCAAGAGCAAATGCAGGGTCCTGCACTTGGGGAAGAATAAACCTCAAAACAGGTTGGGGGCTGACCTGCTGGAAAATAGCTCTGAGGAGAAGGATCTGGGGTCTGGAGCACAAGTCCTGTGAGGAGCATCTGAGGGAATTGGGGTTGGGAGGCTCAGGGGGAAACCTTATCACCCTCTACAATATCCTGAAAGGAGGGTGTAGTGAGGTGGATTCAGTCTCTTCTCCCAAGTAACAAGTGATAGAATGAGAAGTGGCCTTAAGCTATGCTGGTGAGGTTAAGATTGGATACAAGGAAGAATTTCTTTGCTGAAAAGGTGGTCAGACACTGGACTGGGCTGCTCAGAGAAGCGGTTGAGTTTAAAAAATATGTGGATGCACAACCTGGGGACATGGTTTAGTGGTAAGTGTGTAACAGTGCTGGGTTAATGTTTGGAACTGATGATGATCTTAGAGATCTTTTCCAACCTAAATGATTCTAAGATTTGATGATCTATCTGAGATACTTACAGCAACCAAAAGATCTCCCTCTTCCATGCATTTCTTTAACCATCTTTCAGTTCTAGCTTTTGATGGTGCCTGTCTTGCATTTCCTTTTGTTTAGATAGATAGATAGATAGATAGATAGATAGATAGATAGATAGATAGATTTTTCATACATATTCATTGATATCTGTCACATACAGTCACCTCTTTTTTATAAGTTATTTTGCTATACCCATCACCAGTAGTGCAATAAGAAGTATTTCTCTCACAAAGAAGCACTGGCATTTCCCTAGCTTGTTCAATATCCAAAAGACAGCAGAGTAAAACTGCACTTTATCAAAGAGATTGATCATGACTACTGATCATGGAATCTTGACCCCACAATCTGTACCAATGAGCTCCCACAAAAGCCCTAACTGATTTGATTAGCAGTAAGCAGCTATATACTTCAGGTAAATCAGAATTACATGAATACATGTATCCATCAACATTTTGGCAAAAGGAAACACCTTGTGAAAACTGGGGCCTTATACAATCACACATTCTTGCTTTGCAAAGCATTTTCCATGGACTGCATCTCATAAATATCCTTTAACAAATTCATCTTCTCTATGTTTCATCAAACTGAACTTATTGCTGATGATTGAGTGGGGTCAGGATGATTTTGATGTGGTGTCACTAATGGGTGTTTCTCCATGGGAGGTTTCCAAGACTTTTTTAGTGGAGTTTGCTTGTTTATCACGATCTGATAGAAACAGTCCCATTTCAACAAGACCTGTCAGGTATGTCTTGCTTGCTTTTGCCTGGCAGATTGCTGCACCCCTGTGCAGGCAGTCCCTCAGCAGGCAGCAGCCAAATGTAATGTACATCAATAATTTTCCCTGAAGGATTTTAAAAACAGGAAATCCCATTATGGAATTTCTGGAATTCAAACAAAAAAACATTTGAAAATTTGAAGCTTCTGCTGTACTTTTTCCACATGCCATCTCTGGGAGTTAGAGGCTGCTCAGAGGGGGAAGCCAGCAGGAGGCAGATATACCTGCCCTGTTAAGTGAGAAGAGGCTGGGAAGCCAGCTCAGCCACTCCAAACAGTTCTGTCTAGTCTGCTGTCATTTTAGCTTGTTCTGAGGTTCAGTCTCGGTGTGTTCCACCCAGCTGTCTCCCAGACAACATCCTAGTATGGCTTTGGGGGTGCCTTACTAGACTGACCCCTCTGAAAGGCAATGCAGACTGCAATACACCAGATTTTTTACCTCTTCTTCAATGTTCTCAGATTTTGCATTCTGAAACACCCCATGTGATTCCCAGCTGCCCCTCCCCAGAACTTCCAATGTACAATCTAATTTTCAGGTTATGAAAACACTATTTTGTGGGCTGCAATGCAGCCCCTGCACTGTTTTAGATACCGTGAACAGAAGCCCAGCACATGGTTTATAACTCATAGGCTCACCAGACAGGTCCTAGGGAAACCCAGGACAAAGCACTGCATATATAGTGTGGCTCTCATGCTGCCCCTGTCTTTCCAGGAGTTATGGTCATGATTCAAGGAGACTGCAAATGTCAGAGACAAATTTCCACCCATATTTTTTCCTAATCTTTACCTGATGTACTTTGATGTCTCTGTCCTCAGAGACAGGACATTTGTTCACAGCCCATCCATTTGCTTTGCTCGTGCCTGCAGTTACGCTCACCAATGAACCAAGCTATTGAACTGTCACAGCTGCAGTTCCAGCAGCCTGGTCACCCCCCCTAAGAGTTCATGTGCAAACCTCCTCTCCAGCAGCATTAGAGCATGCCAGACATGAGGTGTCTCATTATTTCTTGCTCCCAGCTTCCAGCAGCAGCTGGCACACCCTGCTCCAGTTTAAGTCTCAGATGTCAGATGTCATTGTGCAAAGCTTCCAGATACAACCCTTGTTCTCCTCCAGTGCCTCTGCTCCTTGTCAGACTCCACAATTTCCATTCTTCACTTGGCAAGGACTCTGAGGCACAGATTCCATTTCATTTTCCAGTGAAACCTCAGTTCAGTAATACTTCATTGGCCTGGTTTCTTAAGTAGATATTTCCAAAGTATTTTTAAAAATAAATATTAAAAAAATCCCAACCTCTGGATGTCTCTCTAAGATACCTCTTCTCAGCTTGATTGATGGAAGGGTTTTTCTTTCCCTTCACTAGTCATTTCAGATGTCTGCTCACTGATACATTCTCTGACTGAACTGGCTGCTTGAGCTTACTGAGTTTTTCCATATGTAGCTAAGTTTCACCTGGTAGATGAAATTTACATGTAAAGTATATGAAATTTATTATAAATTATTATGGTTGATAATTCTCTGGCATTTTTTAGTGAAGATTATAAGCATTTGCTGTAATGATGACTATACATTTTACCTTGAGCAGTGGTTCTTTGGCCAACTTTTATCCTTGTAGCAATTGACTCTGAGCCACATTGTGTCTCAGCTGGTAGATAGGTATCAACACCTACTGTGTTATTCTTTCCCATCAGAGATAGTTTGAAAAGGTTTGCATCTGGTGATCCAAAATACTGGGGCCCGCTCATATTTTAAAAGTAAAAAAATTCAGATTTGTTTCTTTATAAGACCTTTGCATCTTTGCAACAGATTTTTATCTTTATATCTCTTCAGATATAACTATATATCAACTTTTTTCAATATCATGAGAAAAAACTTAATATGTAGTATCAGCATACCTTGCAAGTTTTTAGACTCAAGAATAATTAGTCAATGTGCTTCAGACATTAACCTAAAGAAATTCCTTTTTGAGTACAACCCTCAGCTTCCCTTATTCCCCATTCATTCTGGGCTGAAGTGCACAAGCAATGCCACCCAGGTTTATTGTTGGACCTGAAAAAGTAGCATTGTCCATTTAAAGTAACTAAAAACTCAGTTGTGGCAGGCACAGGAAGTGTTCAAGGACAGGTTGGATGGAAGTCTGAGCAACCTGATCTAGTTGAAGATGTCCTTGCTCATTGCAGGTAAGTAACACTAGATACTTTTAAAGGTCCCTTCAAACTACTCTATGATTCTATAACCCAAAAGCAAAGCAAGGTTCCCATTCAGTTATCAAACTTTTGGTATATACGGGATGCACTTTGCATAGAAAGATAAGGAAGAAAATAATTACTGGTATGCTGCTTCTTTGAGACAAGGAAAACATTGTTATTCTTTCCTTAGCCTCTCAGATTGAAGCTGGACAGAAACCATAATAACCTGAAAAAGGCTTAGTAAATCCTTGAAGTCTATTTAAATGGTCAGTTAAGACTGAGTAGTAGGAAACCAGGATTAATCAATCTAAAGAATTTTAAAGTTATTTCTCCATTCTTAACATCAGTTTTCTATTTTAATCCCCTGATCCTCATTTCTTCTTGGCTTCTATGCACTGCCACTCACAGTGAAAAAAATTAATGTGGTGATGATGAGATAGAAATATCAGTCCCTGCAACTGAACTTTGCCAATTGAACCCCTGACTTCAGCATGATGTAGCTGCAGAGCAGAGAACTGCTGGACTCCTCAGAAACACTGCAATTTTATTTATTTTTTTAAATTCATGTAGGTCAATTATGGGTGAGTTTACTCCAGCCATTATGAGTATGACCCCAGAGAACAATTTCATTCAGTGTATAAATGGCACAAAAATCCATCTTTCACATGCAGCTTTTAAAAACAAGTTGGTGAGTTTGGACAGTGAAAAACAAGTGTGGTTTTCATAAAAGTAGAAGATTTTGCCTTGCATTGGGCCTCTCCTCCCTTTTCTCCTTGAAAGACCATTTCACAAAAATTTTTTACTTATTAGATTTTTTTCTGAGGTGATTCCTAAATCCCTTTTTCCAAAACAATAAGATTTCAATAAATAAATCATAAAAGCCTGGAAGAAGTCACTGCTGCAGTAAAGTAGGTGAGAACTCATAGCACGTACCCCTCCATGAAGCTGACAAGTCGATACCCACTTCAACAGTAATTGAATAGCAAATGTACTGCAAAATTTTCTTTCCTTTCTTGATTTTATCTTTATTTCACTTAGGCAGGTAGCAACTGCCTTTCCACTGTTACAAACTTTTCTAATGCTTCACAGAGACCACTGTTGCATGCATGACTATAAAAACTACCTTTATATTCAGCCACTGAAAGTTATAACAAAGGTAAAATACCTCCCCTGGGGAAAAACAAAACCCCAAAAAAAATTGTATTCTGATTTCTATCTACTAAGTTCCATTGAAAAAATACTGAATAAAATGGATTCTTATATCAAGGAGAACAAGAGCCATCAGTGAAATCACTAGTTTCTCAGGTATATGATAAACCACATTGCTTAAAATCTTTGTGTTTGTTGCAAGACTTGAGCTGTTGAAAAGAAGGTCACTAAATAACACGCACAAAGCTACATCTGCAAAAGTTTAAGCATTGTTACTATGAATGCGGAGAATATTAATAACTAGGATGCTGGGAGAAAACCAGTGATCAGTGATCACTGAGCTATGCCTCCTCACTGGATTGAATGAGGTGTATGCACATCAAGTAACAAAGGGCTGGATGAAAGTCTATTCTGCCAGGCAACAACTGACAGAGTGAGAGGACTGTCTTAAACCGCCGTGGGAAATTTTGGTTAGCCATTAGAAAAAAATTCTTCAAAGAGTGACTGGGAACCAGAATCATCTTCCCAGGGAGGTGGTGGAGTCACGGTCCCTGAACATGTTTTAAAAAAGACTGGAAGTGGCACTCAGTGTAGTGATTTAGTTGATGAGGAGGTGTTAAGTTAGGCAACAGGTTGGACTTGATGATCTTAAAGGTCTTTTCCAACCTAGATCATCCTGTGATCCTATGATTCTGTGAACCCCTTTACTATAACTTTGAACCCAATCCATCAGAGAATTCAATGCTCAATAAAGCCATTTTTTCATGTAGATTTGTCTTGTATGAGTGTACTGAACAGCACTAAATTAACCACATATGATACCTGCTATGTCCAGAGTAAGCTGTCATAATGAAGACTGGTAGCTCTAGGATTGCCATAGAATTTCTGTGTGCCTCAGTGAAGTAGTGGCCCTGGAGACTAAAAAAAAGCCTGATGGATGGTTTAAGTCATCAATGACTGCACTGCTAATGATTTGAGGATAAACTGCCACATTTTCAGGACACCATATCTCATACTGACATTTGCTTCTCAAATTTACAGTAAAGTACAGAGACTGAGTTGATAAATGTTTCAAAATTATTTGCAATTATGAAAATTATCTCAAAAATAGAATAATTTAGTAATCTCCTGCTCCCAGAGTTTATATTTCTCTGTTACTCCTATTGCATGTCCTTTAGCTGCAGGAGTTAACTGATGCAAAGGATTCACTCTTTCATGACCACTGTTAGCCAGGAAAGTTCTCCTTTCACATCTAAATGGTGGAGAATATTTGATAGATAGCAAGTATCACTGTACTACTTGTATCTGTTGATCTTAGTAACCACAAGAAGTATAAAATATCTGTTTGAAAATCAAGCTCTGATTGACTTGCCTAATGTTAGACAGGAAAAAAAAGCTCTCCAAGCACACAGCTCTCTTTCCTTGGGCTAAAATGTCTTACATGTAGAGAAGGATGTAAAACATGTTCCCTTTTGTATGTGGTAAAGATAACAGATATTCCTCAGCAATGGAAAGTACAGACTGAGACTTTTTTCTTGTTATGCAAAAATGTATATGTACACTAGGAAACCACTGCTTGTTCATAAGCACAGCAGATGCCAGGGGCAAAGAAATAAAAATTCCACACTTTCAGTGCAGTCTGGGACAGCAGCACAAGGCCTGTAGCTCAGGAATATCGACATTGCTTGAAGAAGTACTGAACTCAGTGCAGGTTCCTTTCCTCTTTTCCCAAGTGTATCTTTCATCCCATCTGGAGCTTTGTGTTTTCTTGGCTAGTCAGCCAGCCACATTACAGACAGTGAATTAAAAGCTGCTCAGTGGCTGTAACCACAATGGAAATCTACTCCACAGCTGTGACTTTCAAATCAAATTTAAAAAACCCAAACACACCACTTCATGGTTTTAAGACATACTAATGTAAAAGCAGCATATTCAGTAAGTTCATAACTTCATTTACATCAAACTCTGTAGCTCCTCATGTCCAAGAAAGGCACATCCATTTGTCCCAGCCAGAAATCCAGACCAATAAATTTTCTGTCACTGAAAGTGTAAGTCTGGATCTATCACTGAAACCCAGAGAATATATTCCAAGTTCATATCAGCAGAACAAAGAACAGAACCTGACCCAAATATTAACTGATTTTTGGAGTCTCTGTGTCTGGCCATTAAGAAATGCCTGCTGCATGCAAACTCTGCCATCTTCTAGGCAGAGCACAATGAGACTAGTGAGGAAACAGACTTGGATGGTATTTTCTAACACAGAACTGTTGAGCAAAGAGTGCCAAGTGTTGTACATGTCAGGCACAGAAAAATGGAACATTGCAAAATTAAATCACTCACTATACCAGATTCTACATCTCAACACAGGAATGGTTTGAAAGAATTAGCTTGATGTTACATTTTAATTTGATGTTCTTTTCCCCTTAATGGATCAGCCTGTGGTATTACCCAGGCAGGTAGCAGTGGGGAGTCCCCTCTGTTGCCTCTCTGCCCAACTCTACTAGACAGCCCTGTGGTGTCTGTACTCTCTTTGGAGCATCTCTTGTCTCATATTGCACAAGACAGCATGCTGATGTTGAAACTAGCACTGAAAAAGTAGAAACATCCATGAAACATTACTAGGAGATAATGGAGACAATCTCTCAGATCCCAGAGCAGCACCAAAGCACTAACACATGAGCTAATGAGGACTTTCACAAACACTTTCCATCTTAGCTGCAGCACTGTGCCCAGCAGACCTGCCACTAGATAGGGAGAAAGCCCCAGCAATGTGAACTCAGGCATCTCTGTGCCTTTCTCTACTGCATGGTGTAGAGTGCCTGAAATATCTCACCATGAGGAGTTCTGTTACAGATGTATGCTGGAAAATGAAATACTGTTAGTGAACCCAGGAAAAGCTTTTTCCTATAAGAAGACTGCAAGCCAATGTAGTCCAACTATTTGGGTTATTTCCTCTGCCACAAAGTGGCTAAGAGCTAAATTTTGTCTAGTTTTTGATAACATTTCTTAGAACTCCTAAATAATGATATTGATTATTTTTATGTACAAATTGGTTACAAAACACCTGAAATACAATATGAAACTTCTTTCAAAGCTGATTTGGACTAACATTGACAGGTAATCTGGGAAACTTTACAGAGAAAAAGCTTTACATTTTGTGAAGGTATAGAAATAAAAAATTATTATGAAGCCTATCAAGGGAACTAGACTTTGTTGTCTGCTACTTTATTGGGCAGAGGGAACAAGAGAGTCCTGAGCTGTGCCCCCTTCCTCCCCACCTCTAAAGTGCATTTCATAGGAAGCAATTAAAAAATAAAATGTGTCAGCTTAGATGTCCAAAAGTTAGCCTCCTTCCTAGTTCAGTGCTCCATCCAAGATGCCACAAATCTATGCACTTCTGTTTACATCTACTCACCAAGGAGGCCCCAGAGATTTCTGGTTTCAGTATAGTTAAAGAAGGTGGAAAACACAGGTTTGAAGGCCATGAAGGTGAGATCAGGTGAGGCTGCACTTTGTGAGACCCTGATGTGGTGATGCTCAAGCACTGGGAAGAGCACAGAGATGTGACAATGTGACATGGTCCTGCCAGGCCATGAGCACGTCAGGCAATGCCATGAGCATAACACCTTGCTCAGAGCAAGGCATGTGCAGGCCATGTCTAATGGGCCAGGCTTGTCTCTGCACCTCAGCACAGAAAGGCCCAAGGCAGGGCTGGGCTTGACTTAGAAGCCAAGCTGAAGGGATAGGCATGGACACTGATCCCAAAGCCACAAGGACCGGAGAAACAGATCTCTGATGAACATCAAGGTTACTAGGAAGTTTAAACATTCTCAATGCTGGCTGGCATTCAGCAGAGGCCTAGGATATGCATTGTTTTGTCAAAGCCTTTTGTTAAGCCTCTGCATGAACCCTGTGGACTTTGAAGGAGACCCTTGAGTTTATTCTCTGACAGTAATTAGTCTTAGTGCAGTGGAGAGCAAATGAAGAGTATTGGAGACTTGGGCAAGACTCTAAAAACAAATTGATGATTTCTTTTGATGCCTGTGAGAGGCTACCTGGAAAAGAGGCTAGACAGTGTTAAAGAACTAAAGTCAATATTTATTAAAAGGCCTTCAAAGGAGGCATCTTGGGTAGTACAAGAGCCCAGCTGTGGCTTCACTCAAGATAGACCCAAGATGGACAATCGGTCACAGGTTTCCACGCTTTTATAAGTTTTGGTCTATTTAATTGGTTAATTGTCCAATTACAGCTCCAGGTTATGAAGTCCCATCCTCCTAGATTGCTTCTCTATTGTTTACACTTTGGGGCCTGAAGCTGCAACAGTGTCCTTGGTTCTCAGGCTGGAAAAGGATTGTTTTATCTAACTAAACTGTGAAGAGATCTTGCTAACACTTCATATGAAGTTCAGAGTTATATACTAATGCAGTATAGAATCTGAAAAATATGAAAGCTAAAACTTAAGGCATCACTTCCCAGGTTCCACCTTTGCTCACAGTGACAATTTGCATGTCTTCAGTCGAGTTACCTCTGCGTTATCACATCTGCCAGCAAAGCTGGTGACAGTTCCTGCTGGCCACATACACAGCTATGTGACCTTTCTGACCATGCAGGCCTCTTCATAGGTCTCCTATATACTTTATTTCCAAGCTGTTCTAGCCAATATAGCCTATGTATGCAACCAGTAGACACAGTCAATTCATTTCAGAGGGAAAATACTCAATAATATTAAGAAATTCCAGACTTCCAGACCCAAAAGATCAGTAGTGAAAGAGTTGGCAGAAGGCTAAAAAGTGAACTTGTTTTCTCAAGCAATGAAGATGTAAATTTTTCTAAAGGTGTGGTAAAGAAAAAAAACTAACAAATAGTGGCAATAAGGATTTACAGTAAGATGTAAAATAGATACTGATTTAATCCACCCAGTCATGTGGCTAGTGGTAGTGTTGGGCCAGAGGACCCCATGACTTTCTTACAGCATGAAAATGAATGTGACAAGAAAGTTGATGTGATTCAGCCTTTGGCCTCGGGGTCTAGTAGTTCTTGGAAAAAGCACCATGTACTTTTTTTGATCTCTCTGGAATATCTGTGATCCATCCTTCAGAGATTTGTAAAACAAGGTCATCTTGAGAACATTCCATTCCCTTCTCTACACCTTATAGAATGTGGTTAGAGATACTTCTTCCACTCATGGATTAACACTTATCCCTCACGTTCTCTACTCCAAATTCTACTGGATAACTTACAAACACTTGCATCCAAGTTCCTCCTTGGTCTGTATTCCTTATCATGAAACTATGCCTTCAGCATCACCTCAGTACAGTGAGACAGACCCAGAGATGTCTGGGATCCAAAGTGAGGAAGGTCACCAGGTATGGCAGAAGTGAAGCACTCACACCAATGAAACACATATCCAACCTCCCCAGCTCCAGCAACAAAAAGAACTGTTACAAGGAAAAAGGAAGCCCTCACAGGAATGAGAGTAATCTCACCATCAGAACAAGTAATTATCCTTATTGTATGAATGTTATACATCCCAGATTTTAGGATCCCGTTCCCATGAGAAAAAACTTTTTAAAGCATGATATTTGTTGCATACCACTCATTAGACAGCTAGAGTACAGGGCTACCCCTGAGGTATCCAAGATCTTTTTTAAATTTAAGGTTTACAGTAATGGGCAGTTTATGTTTTGTTGGGAAAGACCTGACCTACTCCATACCACAACCATGAATCAGCCTATCTGTGAGCCAAAAGATACTACTTATGTTTTTTACTTATGATTTATCACCTTGAACCCCTGTGTGCACAAAACCCCCTGAAAACACAATTAATACAGTTCAAGAAGCCAAGAGGAGAAATAAAACCATGAAAACACCAAGCAACACATTTGAGATTTTTTTTCCCAAAATTTTCTTATTACGTTTCTTGGTGGAGATGTGGGGGAATAAATTTACGTTCCACTCACAGTCTCTACAATATAACCATTAGGAAGTAGAAAAAGACTAATCCTACAAAGAAACAGAAATCCTTCCCAAAGGAAAAAAATCAGTTGTTTGTCTTACATTGGCCCTGAGACCACTTGACAATAGAGAGTTATCCAAACCCACAATAAGAAAGAATCCTTTTAATCCTCAAAAATATCACCAAGAGGCAATACCTGTCAAATAATTTCAAATTAACAACTGTCATGAGAAATTGCCTACCTCAATGAAGCAATGATTTTATATTACTATTGTTATATATAATATTATATAATGAATAGAATAGAATATTATAAACATTAAAATATTATTGTCTATTATTATTAATAATGATAATGATAATATCCCTTTTCCCAGGGATCTCCACACAGGACAGGAAGAAGGATGCCAGTACCCTGACCATACTCATGTTCTGTCTCCAAGACATCCAGCAGCAGGGGATTTACAGGACAAGTGGGTTATACCTGGCACGCGCAGGTGAGCTGCAGCATGCACACAGTGTAGTGGCAGACTTATGGGAGTGCTGCTGGCATTGTCTTCCCTTCTACAGGAGGAAGCTCTGCAGCCTGAAATTTGGGCACATTCTTAAGGGGTGGAAACTGTAGTCAGGTAATCCTTCATTTCCTCCATGCACACAACCTCAGCAAACCTTTGTATGGATTTTTCTGTAGCTATGATTCAGTGAGCCATACATTGAAGGTGTAGGTCCTCACTATGACCTGGCTGGCAGCTATTGAGGTCGTGGCATCTTATCTTCCCTCCTCATCCCAGAACAGAATCCAGGAACAGAAAGCATTCTGCTCCGACAGCTCTTTCTTGGCTGACCCCCGGTACTGTGAACCTTCTTGTCAGCATCCTGTGGTTGCACAACTTGACCTTGAAGTATCTGCTGGGCTTAGTCAGGAGGATAACCCTGCCCCACACACCTCCAGTCTGCTTTCTGCATTTTATAGCTGAAAACAAGCTGAAAACAAGTGGCATAAACACCACTCTCAGAAATCCCTACTTATAATATCCAGTCCTCTTGTAAGATGTTATGGGGCAAAATGCAGAGCAGGCCATGAAAAAGTGGGTGCACATGCCTCAAGATAGGTAAGAGATATCTCACAAGTGATTCTCTCCACTAGTGCTAACATTCCTAAATATTAAAATACATTCTGTCACAACTGCTGCCTTTTCTCATCATGCATGGCAAATGCATTCTCTTTACTTGCGGGCTTATGCACACAAGCACTAAACAAGGAGCAGTAAGCAGATACGTGCTGCTTAGTGCTCTCTGCCATAAAACTTTCCAAGCTGACACAAAATGTTATTTCCACAGAACTAATTGTAATAGGTCAAAAGAAAACAGCAACTGTAATTTCTAAGGAAATCTTTCTTTGTGCAAGTGGAGATTACTCATAGCATGACAAATCTGGAACTATCAAATGTTTTACTCCCACTTGTCACTAATGCTTAAAAATTACTTCCACCTTCCAAAACTATTAATAATTTACCTAACATCTCTGTGGAAGCAGGTTTCCAAAAATGAGAGACTTATTTGCAGCCCATTAGAGGATGGTAAATATTAAGAATTCAGCACAATTTTTCTTAGTACTCATTTGCCCAAATATCAAAAAAATGTACTATTGCTACAAGGACCTAATGAAGCGCTTACACAAACAGCTTTGAAGGGAATAGCCATGTGCTTAAGACAAATGTATTCCTAAGTACTGGTTACAGGTAAGAGCACATCTTTTCAGGCCCATATCTCTAGCTAGTTGAAATACCACATAACACAGCCATATAGAGAAACAATATATCAGTTGCAGATACTTTAAAAGAGAAAAAGCACCCCACCATCTACACAGCATCAGATTTATAAAGAAAAGTATCCAGTAGCTGCCCACAGAGAAATAATCCTGACAAAGAGGAAATATGAGAAATAAAATAAGCAGAGTAAACGGAGACTTTCACAAGAGCTATATAACTTGTGTAACGCATGATGGAATCTCATACTGTTGGGAAAATTCACCAAATGTTTCCCTCCATAGATGTACAAATGGGAGAGGGATACAGCTGACCTCTGACTAAAAAAACCAGTAAAACTAACGAGGTGATAGAAAGCAGACAGGATACGAAAAGAGTGCTGGTCTGTGGCAGCCTCATTCATTGGGTATGAATGTCTTTGAGGTTTTGAACCACAGCTATGGAAACAAGCTGCTGAATTTCTTCCCCTAACTCTCCCAGTAATTTTGTTATATAACTATAAATGCTCTGGAAGTCAGCATTAACAGCAAGTTGCTGTGTGCCCTTCACGAGCAGAGGATGCCAGTGGGAGAGAAACTTATATGACTTATAGCTATGTTTTCATGCAACTAAGGAGGCACATAAATGAGCCAGGCAAAAAATGCTCAGACTGGCTTTTTCCATATCAGGAGCTGACCTACCTTATCTGAACTTTATAGCAAAAGTGAGTCCATTGATCAAACATTTTTAGCTTTGCTGATTATAATAGATTAAGGACTCTGTGTTGCAGTGCTCTATCTGAATCAGAATAAAATGTTTTCTGTGAGGGGGAAGACGAAATTTGGATTAATCTTGATTCCTCAGACACAGGCCATTATTTTAAGCACCTAAGGGTCCTATGGTCCTAAAGGAAACTGTTCTTACAACAAGAAGTGCTGGTCCACTGTTATCCTGGTAAGAAAGTCACTCAGACTCTGAGAAGTATAATTTTAAATTGGTTTTTTAATTAAAGTTAATAAAGAAAGAATACTATAGAATTTTCAACGTTATCTACCTCTCTACATCAATAAATACTCAGTGCAGGCACTTATGACTGCTTTGCTATGTGCTAAAAAGTGAACACAAGCTTGTAACTCAAGCTGTAGGCAGTGTAAGGCAGAATGTATCATACAATCTTTTCTTACCACCCACCAATTCACATTCTCTTGGACTTCCTTGGCTTTTCCCATGGCCACATCTTGAAAGACTCAATACTTAAGGATGAAGACTTATTTCCTAGTCCATTTCTCCTCATCCATGTATGAAAAGCTTTCACATCATTTCAGCATCACTTCTGACTCTGTCCCACTGTCCTGTGGGAGAGGAGGAACAGGGAGAAGTAGGGATAGAAGTTCAGATGTAACTACCTCATGAACTACGAATGCAGAGAAGAGAGAGGAGCCTAAAGGCTCAGGAAGCTCAGCTGAACAGGTTTCAATTGTGGCAGCTCAAGAAAATGCTGCCTCTTTTTGCCCACCTCAGCCTTATGTCAAAAGCTTTAGCAGGTGCAGATGGAAAAAAATCCCAGAATTCTCCGTTTTTCACCCAAAAATCTGGGGTTTAGCTGAAATCATACAACTTCATTGGTTTTGACATACTTTCAAGTGCTACTGAAGGTTGTATAGAGCACTCCACAGCATCATATAGTCCTCCTCGGAATAAGATGGGACAATTTAAACAATTTTTTTCACTAATTTCTTCCTGGTTTTATAGCAATCTATCCCAGCAGATGTTAAGTGCCTCCAGTTGAAGGGTCAGGAAGATGATTACAAAACCTGCAAAGCTTTCTTTGGAGTCTCTGTCTCCTTCCCCTTTTGATGTCGAGCACATGAACCAAAGAAACACTTTTTCTCTCTCTGTTTTGGTAACCCTATATTTCCATCAGCTGAGGGAAAGCTCTGAGGACTTTTTAGTCTCACTTTGTAGCCAACAGGATAGAAACACAATTTTATTTCTGGGTAGAGCTATTTTAGAGCATTAACCTTCTGAACCCTTTAAGAGGCGTGTAACAGACATTTTACACACATGAGGACAAAACAGCACAGGGCAGATCTATCCTAGCTTTCTAAGAAAGAGGCTTATTTCTCTATAATTTATCATAATCTGTTGTCTGAATGCTGGCAAGCAACAAGGCAAGCTCTGACATATGGCAGTCTTTTATGTTGTAATATTTGAACATTATTAAAGAAATTAAAAGTAGGGGAAGAAGGAAACTCCTAAAGGATGGTGTGTTTGGTTCTCCTTTTGAAAACATCCTCTGGCAGCAACACAAGAAAAGGCTGTGCCTGGATCACCACCTTCAGACCCTGACTCATTCATCATAGCTGAAAAAGTCAAAAGGAGGTCAGGAGGAAGGAAGAGTCAAGCTTCATCACAGTCAGTTCCAGAAAGACTTCACATATACTATTGCAAGCAAATACCTGAAACAGCCAAAAAAAGCCTAAATGGGACTATGGGAAAAAAAATATGGTAACAGTCATACAACCAGAGTTATGTTGTGTTTGCTGTTTTCCTGGTGTATCCAGGGAAACTGTACCTTTAAGGTGGTCTGGCTAAAGCCAGTTGACCTACACTACTGTGGAACTTGGATGTTGCTGTGTCATGAGGTCAGAGGGACAGTCAGAAGGCAGACCTGAATTCATCCAGCTTCTGCCAGGCTCCCTGGGATTTGGAAATGGCCTATGGCTCCAGAGGTGAAACTAAAAAAATTAATTCTCTCGCTAAAAATGAATACTGAACATATCTCACTGCCCAGGCTGGACACTTTCCATCTGTGCAAATAATAACTGGGAAAGTCTCTACCTGGCAACTGGCAGCAAATTAGAGATACTAACCTAAGGGAGACACAGAATCACAAAATCACAGGATCACAGAATGCGCCAGGTTGGAAGAGACCACAGTGAGGCATCTGGTCCGACCTCCCTGCTCAAGCAGAGTCATCCAACAGCACATGGCACAGGATTGTATGCAGACAGCTCTTGGATATCTCCAGTCAGGAAGACTCCACAACCTCTCTGGACAATCTGTTTCAGTGCATGGTTACCCACACAGTAAAGAAGTTCTTCCTCATGTTCAGGTGAAATTTCAGGTGCATCAGTTTCTGCCTATTGCCTTTTGTCCTATTGCTTGGCACCACCAAGAAGAGCCTGGCTCCATCCTCTCAACATCCTCCCTACAGATACTTATGGACAGTGATGAGGTCTCCTCTCAATCTCCTCCATTGCTAATGAAAGGTGTTTTATGGTGGACTGCTTTATGGGTATGTGACAAATAACCCAAAATCCTATAAGAAAATAGACTTGAGACATGGAGCTCAGAATTAGAGCTCAGAAAAAAAACAATGAAGTAAAAAAAACCTCTGCATGCTGTGACAAATAGCAGAAACCAGATTCCATGAAAACAGAAGGAATAATAACAACTGATTATACTGCTTGCAAGAACATGAGAGTGTTGTCATGATGAGAGTAACATGGACAAAGATGACAGCAGAAACACAAGAAAAAGTGGAAAATCTTTCTTTCTTAGTGCTAAAAAAGATATCATAGCTGATATATGGATAGATATATATAGATATAGATTATATAGATATACATAGTGCCAGGTAATGACAAGAGGCAAAGCAAGCACTAAAAGAAGAGTTAGATAAGATAATTTTTCCAGAAATTGCAGCCAAGCAAATGACACCACAGGGTTTGTATTTACCCATGATCACTGTAGGAAATAAATTTATAAATCTATCAGCCATAAACCTTTATACACATATACACATATACATATATATATAAAAATAAAGACATATTTTTTTTCAAAGTATTTTCAACTAAAACAATAAATGTTTTAATATTTGAATTTTTTTTCTTTATAGGAATTTTTTCATGCCTGATGAATCAAAGAGGTGATAGGAGGTACCCATAAAAATACAGTGATCTTTTTGTGCAGAATACCCTTTAAAGTACACTCTTTCTTTAGACTGTATCTGAGCAGTTAAAAAGTTTCCCTGGAAAATATAATCAATATTCCAGAGTAGAGAGGAAAGTATATGTAAACTATGAGAGGTATATAAAAGTATGACTAAGAGTGTCTGTGCTGCTTTCAGAGGACACGTGCCACTCTGATCTCACATCATGTTAAAGAAATAAAAATCTATAGGAATAAATGTTCCATGAGTAATGTTGGGCTCATTGCCCACATTCTGTGGATTGGAAACCATTGCTTGAGAGCAGCATTGCTGAGACGGGGATCTGAAGTGGCGTGTAAGATATAAGAGTGATGTGACTGCTCTGTGAAATAAATGCATCAAAAGCATACATATTCTCACCATACAAAAGTGTAAAGTGCAAACCCTTTCATCTAAAAAAATTATCGTTAAAAATACATTCTATTTTTTTAATCTGATTGTGAATTAAAGCCAGTATATTGTACAAGACAGTTGGCAGAATTCTTTTAAGAAAAGTTAGGCTGTTTCTCATTAGAAAAAATGTCAATTAATACATCTCTGTAGTATTTGAATGCACTGAAGTAGTGAACAATAGGGCTGTGTGAGGAACTTTTAGGATTTAAAATAAAATTTGTGTTCTCTTGAGATTCTTATAAAGAAACAGGAACAGTCTCATTTTGCCTGAGTGCTTGACTGAAAAGGCAACAACATGAGAGGACTCTAACACTTGTAAAGAAAACTAATTTGAATACAAAAGCTGTTGAAAGCTCACATTAAGAAGCCAAGACAGGACATGTCCTGTGCCAGAGAGCCTCACACTTAATGATTTAAGAGAGGTTAAAATAGCTCTCCTCAGTGTTCTGTAATTATAAAATTTTTATTAAATTGGAGGCCAAATTAACCACTACACATGGTGATTTTTGCACTTTCCACCTTCTGGAATTCAAGGAAACAGCAAAGATAGAGCTATTACTTCCCCAGGTGAGGAGGCCTGTGCTAACTGGGTCTTGGATGTGATCAGTAAATTATGGTATGATCAGTAAATGACAGGAAGTAATAAATTTTCATCCCAAACATTACTAGTGCAATATTAAAGCCAGTAGTCAGTTTAATGACACATTAATTGGGATAACAGGTTTTCTCTAGGTACTTCTTTCCCCTCTTCCCATTTCCCAGATTATTACAGAGCATTTACTCAAGCCTGTCTTTTCCGGGACATGCATGGGCTATTAGCTGTAAGACTTGGAAATTAAACCTTTGGAAGTGCTAATAAGCTCTGAAGCTCTCTAGCTGTGCCCCTAACCCTAGAGCCAGCACTCTAACAGGAGAGAAACAGATGCTTCTCTTGCTCTTCTCCCTCCACCTCTCCATGTGGTGATAAGAAACTTGGATACATTCCCCTACCAAGAGCTGTAAGGTCATCCAAGAGATGAGTGTGGGCGTGAACGATGCTCTGCTCTCCTCTGCCCAGTGTCCAGCAATGACATGTGCTGTTTGTGCTCTAACTGCAAGGATGCTACAGAGGAGTTGTATCTAGCTCTAGCTCTGAATTCAGCCAAAAGAAGTTGCAGGGAGCACATTTTAATTACAGGTCTGATGTGGTTCAGTGGACAGTGGGAATATTCTTCAATGTAATGGATGTGAGCATAGGTGACATGAGGAAAAAACCAAACCAAGCAAAGTAAACCAAAACAAAACCCCTTGAAGTGAACACTGGATAGACCTTCTACTACCAAATGTTTTATAATCTGTGCATTCATCATGCCTTCATTTAATAAAATCTGCAATGTAAAAAGGAAAAGTCAACTAAAATGCAAAGTCAAGTGTCCTCAAAAATTACCAAAATTCGCCTATTGCTGTATCTTCATCTATTCTCACCAAATTTCAGAGCAGCTAATGAAAAATAACTACCCATGATAGAAAGTCTGAGCAGTGAGTGTATCTCACAATCTGGCAAGTCCTCAGCTATCTGGAGACAGGATGTACCTAGTTAATGCAATGTACTGTTCACTGGAAACAGTGAACACACTTCAAAAATTGGAACCAGCTGTCATAACCAAGAAGCAGGATAGACCCTGTACTGCTCTGAAAGTATGTAAACACCTACAAGCCCAAATTGTGTTCACATCAGAACTTTCAGTGACAGCAGTATTTGTAGTATGAATGTCCATAATGCATCCATAATCATAGTCAACAACAAAGGAGGCTTATCTTTTAACCAGTCTGCAGTAGAGCATGAAAAGAAACTCTGAAACCCCTTTCTAAAATAGGAGTAGGATTAAATACTGACACCTTCCTTTTTCACCTTCCTACACTGTAATTCATCCAGAGTGACACAGAACTGAGCACCAAACCTCAAAGGACATTGAAATTATTTCCTTTATCCCAGTGATAGTTTCAAAACAATGCTCTTTGAACTTTTAAAGAAGTTTTCTTAAGCCAGTTCTTGGAAACTGATAAACCAGAGAACCCCAGAGTCTACATCTGCTGTCTGTACAAATTAGGAATTACTCAATCACTGAAACTGAGATCATCAGAGCAGAAGAGGTGAAAGAGGACCTGTGTTGTCCATGCTCCCTCTCTTCTTCCTCTAAATCAAACTTATATTGAGCACAAAGGCATGCATATAAAGCCAAACATATTTCTACATAATGACTTTTCAAGGAAAAATTAGTTTCCAATGAAATAAGTTTTCACTTGTTTCTTTTTTCACTCTATGTGCATGATTATTTTACTCATTTTTTGGTATGGCTTACTCATAATTCTGTATTTGCCTGATAGTGTGCAAGTTTGATAAAGAGGATGCTAAAAAACAGCCAGATGTTTTTAAATACATCTGTATTTAACAGGCAGCCTGTTTTTAAATAATTCCAGGAGATAAATGCACTTCTTCCTGTGGTGGGAAAAAGAGATGGTACTAGTTTTAACAAGAGCCAAAACCTAAAAGAGAGAAGGACATTCTAGGAAATATTGGGAAAAGATGATAACTATGAGAGCCCTCTACTATCAATTGATTTTGAAATACCAAAAAAAGAAATGTGAGATCAAGGGAAATAGAGGAAGTCTTTCCCTGGCATTTTCACGGCTGATCAGGTGACCTGTGCCAGGAGAACTTGCACAATCAGTTTCAACTTACCAACCCTTCCTGAAATCCCTTCATGTACACATAATCACATAGCACAAATCACAGCTGTGCGGGTGGCCAGACTTACAGAGCTCCCCTTTCTGCTGCTGGTCAGGCCAATCTATACATTACTTTGCATTAGGCTTATCAAGTTATTGTAGTGGCTATTTCAGCTTTTCTCTTCAGCTATCTTCCTTTTTCTCCAAGATTTTCAGGACTTACAATAACTCCTGCATTTCTGTTTTGCTACATTAACTAATGTTCCATGGCTTCATGCCACTATCCACTGCCTTCAGCTCTACAGAATTTAGGCAAAGCTGACTATAGAAGGCCGCCAGAAGAATAAATCATAAACCACATTACATTTTATATAGTGCTATATGAAGTTGAATTATTTCACTGCTACCAGGAGTATTATTATTATTTTAAACAAGAAGAGAAGCAAGGATATACAAGCACAGCCATTTTGTTTCTCTTAAAAATTTTGATATTTACATAAAACTCATTATTGGGCAACTCACTCATTCACACCTTCAATTCAATTGTCTACAAATTCTTTCCTTTTTAAATGCCTTTGGCTGTTGTGTTCTTGAGACTCAGTCAAGTCATTTTTATGACTTCTTGGTTTTTATATTGAGTTTGTCACGGCACACTAAAAAATGGGAGTTTTTTGTGGTGCACAGAAAGGATGTTCCTTGTTCTGTCTAAATCAACAGACTATTGCAGTTCTATATTCAGCTTGTAGCAGAAACCCATCCCTTTCCTAGCAACTCCTTCTTCTCTCCACCTGGTATGGCAGCTTGCTGAATAGCCAAAGTGCAGAAGTGGGATTCAGCAGTGAAGAACATACTATGAAGGGAAAGAATTTGGGAGGATAATGTGATGGGAATTAATTTGGGAGGGTATTGTGGTATACCATATTCACTGGAAGAGATGAAAACACACAGAAAGAAAATTGCAGAGCTAGGGCTCCTGAGGCATGGAAAGAGAAGGCTCTTGGAGGATAGAAAATAAATATCCCACTACATACAGGAACCTGTCTGTATTTTCATAGTATTGGAGCAAGTATTAATACTCCTATATAGTGCAATACTGAGAGAAGAAATAAGAGCTTATATACTTCATGAAGACAAAATTCAAGTATTAGAGTGATTTGAAATCATGTGGTTTCAATTATGGTTCCATATGAATTCATAATGGTTTCCATTAGTAAAGCGTAAGCTGGAAATGCACCATATTGCCAATCTGCCCTTCAAATCCTGTCAGCAGAAAACCCACCCAGCCTTCAGTTTAAACTCAGTGAACTGAATTCACACTCATTCAACTGCGACAGACATGTTCTCAGTTTTGACAATATTGGTGTACCTATTTTTTTCCTTGTTTCACAGTGTTGCAGAATAATCATATCCTTCAGTCAATTGCACTTGTACTGACAGAAAAGAGTTAAAAAATATTCAAAGGCACTGTAAGCAGAAAAGTCTGCAGTTCACTTTTAACTTCAAATTGTTTTGAGTTTATATGTGGTGAATGTCACGCATTAAATACACAGTTATTAAATACATATTAAATAAATAAGTGCCATGAATTAAGGTAACTTGCTTACTTTCTTCAGGCACAGACACTTGCTCACACTTGCAATAAGAATAACTTGAAAACCTTTGCCAAATGTCCTCAAATGCATTCCTGCTTTTCCCCAACAGCATGTAGTAGACCTCATTCCCAGCTAGTCTAAATCAAATCACTGAAGTATATTAATTTTATAATAAATTAACAAGAGAAGTTCAAAATAGCACATAAAATTCTGGAAGTAGTTTCCCAGTTTTCCATAGTATTTAATCTGCTAGGAACTGTATCTGTCAATATAACCTGTTACTTCAATCTACTGCGTTAGACTTTCGAGCCCTTTTGTGACCTTACCTCAAGGACATTTTGACTTTCTGATACACCCCACTGCAAACTAAACTAGTCTAAATGTAACATTTCAACAAACTCTTGAAAAACTTACTAATGGATTTTCTTCCATTCTGAAAAGTCCGTTAGACAAGACTAATCATGTCCAGAATCTGCTATTGTAAATGAAATAGCTTTCTGTTGAGTTCAGGAAACTTGAGTAGACTCCTTTGTGTGTACCACCCTCTTTCCCAACCAACAAAGCTGAAGCTCCTGTGAAGATGACTGCTACCAGGCAGAAGCAGAGTAATTTGAAGGGATTTTTGAGGAATTTGAAAAATGCAATCTTCCTCAAAGAATGAGAGAAATATTTTGTATGATTAAAAAAAACAGAGAAAACCCATTCCTCTAATGAAAAATAGAAACCACTGTCTTGCTTAACTGTTCTTGTGAGTTTTCCTGGTTAACACACTTTTCTTGTGACATTTCTTGTGAGTTTTCTTGGTGAACACACACACACTACCATGGAGTTCAAGAGGACAGAGGCAAGACCAACAGCATGGAATACCTGAGCACATGAGCAGTCCCAGTAGTTACTGAAAAGGAGTGTCAGCTTTCCAACTACTTTCAAAAACTCCAGTAGGTTCAAAGCCTGTTACAGTTTTGCCTACATTAAAAATTTAAAAAAACTTTCTCTTAGTCTAAAAACTCAGTAAAAATGAAAAAAATTTCAAAGATCTTCCCAAATCAACAGAACATGCATTATTTAAAGGGACTTGTTACAACTCCCTGTATTTTTTTTTCTTCTTCCTGCAGCTGTAACAGAAATCCATAATGCACACTTTTGTAGACTGTGCCATTTTTCATGCAACGTTAGTGCTTCGAAACTGCATGGCTGTAGGACAAGAATCTGGACCTTTGTGTGAACCTGACTCTTTCTGACTATCTGAGAGATAAGTTTCGAAAGAAGTCTCATGCAAACAAGTCTTCCATAAACATGAGAAGAAAAGCCACAAGTAGTGAAAGAGAAAAATGTCTTACAGAGGTGCCTTTCACATGACATAGCATTATGCTGTGTGATTCATTGCTGTGTGATGCATGCAAGCATTGGCCAGCAATAAAAGTAGAATTAGACATTAATACAGATAATAAGAACATCCAAAGCTCTTTTTGAAAAGGTTAAAGATATATATTCTTACCTTAGCCCACAAACTAATGAAACAGCCAGGAGGAGGAAGAACATTCTGAAAGGCAGGTTAGCTATCTGTCTGACCTTGCATATATCTCTCAGATGTTGGCTCTGCTAGGACCGGATAGTGAACTGAATGAGCAATTCTTTCCAGCTCAGAGATAAATACAGAGTTTCCGCTGATATCTCTGGTGTTCTCAGGTATTTTCCAGAAGCCCCTTGCACATGCATTACATACCGTTACTCATTGCACCACACCCATCCCGGTGGCTCCTGAAGACCTCATGCTTCCAAGGGTTTCTCTTGCTGTCAGCTACCCTGGAGGCTCCAGTGAGGGGTCCCCAACACAGAGCTGCTCCAGTTGTTATGAGTTCCATCTGCAAGAGCTCAGCCCATTTCTCCTCTGAGATCTCAGAGGGGAGCACTCAGCAGGGCTGTGTCTGCAGCCCTGCTCAGACAGAACTGAGCTGTGCAGCCACCCAGAAGAGCTTCTCAAGAGCCAGTGGACACCAAAGCACACAGCGGAGCAGCACTATGCCAGAACAATCATATGCAAAGGGCCATGTCCATCTTGAGGAAATGGACCCAAACCCAAGCCCATTTGCAAACCACATGCACAAATGAGCTATCTCTTTACCCTAGACTGAACCCAAGACTCAGCTATAAGCACATCTAATAGTGGAAGTTGTTCAAATTGGGATCTGAATCAAAGATTATGGGCACAATTTATGTTTAACATTTGGTCATATTTTGCTCACTGTAACACAGTGTGAAGGCCAATGCTACTCTTCTTTCTAATGGTTTGGCGTCATGCTGTTGGATGGAAAACATTGTTCCTATATAGTCAAGATCTTTGGTTTCCAAAGTAAATCTTTTCTTCTCTTTTCTTTTTAAAATATCAGAACAACTGAGCTATAGGTAAGAGAATGCTTTCATTAAACAAACAATCAAAATGTCAGATTCTAATATCCCGGTGGAATAAGAGGCTGGAAGCCTGAAAGATGCAGTCACTTGTAACTTAAGCTACTAACACTCCAGAGAGTACTGACAGTTTTCCAGCAAATGAAGCACTAGGCCCCTCTGTACATGAATAGGCTGTATCCTCCAGAGGAGCTCAAGCTGCAAATGCCAGCATGATTTTCCCAGAAACAAACTGTGCCTCATAGCAGCATTCATTCCAGACTGCAGGAGGGACAACACCAGAAGGCCAAAGGAAAATCAGCATAAGGACCAAGTGATTTATAGCACTCATCGAAGGCAGTGTTATTACAAAATGAGGAAAATGTGTCCTCTTTCAGCACTTTAATCACTTGGGGCAATATAGATGCCAAAGGCTCACACCTTTGTATGCAGACCTATAATTACAAGACATAAAGCAGAGGAAAGAGACTAACGACTCAGCTGTGCTAAATGAGAAAAGCTACAACATCAAGCAAAATCTCTAGTCAATTTGAAGGACCAGGTTAGGGAACAAAGTAAACTAATTCTCAATTTATATAGAGCACTTCTGAAGCTTTTCACCCAGCTGTGGTGTTCAGCAATACAAATTTTCTCTCTCCTGCTGGCACAAGCAAGTAGCAGTGCAATACTATCGACAGGAGCAATGAGATCAGCAAATACTTTGATTTCTACTTCACTATCTGCTTTTTCTCTGTTGAATCTCTCCTGATAGTTGGAGAATCATTAGCTATAAAGCTGTTAGTTTTCTGGGGTTGGATTTGTTTTGTCTTTTTACTTGCTTTCAGTGCCAATTCAGTAACTGCAAAGCGGCCTTATGAAATAGCTCCTAGAAACATGCCCTTTAAACAAGAAACTGGGCTGGTTCCTCATGCGCTCCTTCTTGCCTTCCTGAATGGAAATGTATCTACTTTCCACACCAAGTTAATTATTTGGTGTGGAATGGACTCAAAGTAGATCACTTTGCCTACCTGAGAATTAGGTGAACAAGAAAGCAATTTACTGGTAATGGTCAAAATGGATGATAAATAAACTGAGTTAGGGGATGGAGGACAAATAAAAAGTCACCAGTCCAAATAAAAAGTCACCAGTCCAGGATTTACAAAGCTCAGAATCCAGACTCACATCTGAAAAACTGGACAGATCAAAAGAAAAAGAAAGATTGTTGTTCTTCACAAGAAAAACCAACCAACCAACCAAAAAACCCCAACAGAAACAAAACAAATAAACAAACAAAAAACACCACCACCCCCCAAACCTACTTTATTTTCTAATTACTTCCTTTGGTATTGAAAAAATCACACTCAGCTTTTATGTGTGCTGCCACTCAGATTCCTGGCTGAAACTAAAAACACAGATGCGGAGTATCAGATCTCACCCTTGGAAACGCCACTTTGTGTTTCTAGGTCTTTTCTGCACTTGATGCTTAAAACATACAAAGCAAGGATTGCCATATCAGAGCAGACTTCTGATCCACCTATCCAGCAAAAACTTGTTGGATAACCTATCTGAAGAAGGAATGTCTTGCTTACTCCAGACAGTCACTGAACTATATTCTGAAGTCCAGGTACTTATCCAAAACTAATTAAATGTTCCCACTATATAAACATGTCTATCTCTTGATGCCTGCCAAATTTTGTTCCAACAGCTCATACCACAATTACCTAAAGAACTTCACCATAAATTTGGATGTTTCAGATCCTGATTGAGTTGTCCAGACTCATCTTCTGATGAAAATGCCTATGAATAGTTATAAAATATGATTTAGAATACTAACATATAACAGCATTGTCAAGCTCGGTACAGAGTAAATAGATAAAGCATTAATTCTTGATCAAATTAATGTCTCTTAATGAAATGGATTATCAATGGCATGCAGGAAGAGCAAGTCTTGATTTGCACTTTGCTTCCAACAGAAAATGTGTTACTACAGTTACAAATGTGTTTTAGAGATCTGGTGGAAAATTAGGTTATAAGAACTAGGGACCTATTCAGCCTGGGTTTCAAACCTCAGTTCTGACAATATTATTATATTAGTATATATTAACTAATATATGTCCATATAAAACAGAATAGAGCCAATCTCCTCTGACTCATTAATTCAACTCCTGCCCAAACAAATTAAGAGAGAAAGTTATTAATGGAATGGAATGGAATGGAATGGAATGGAATGGAATGGAATGGAATGGAATGGAATATGTCAGCTGGGAGGGACTTAGAACAATCATCTTTTCCAACGACCTGACCACAAGTCAAAGCATGTCATTAAGGGCATTGTCCAAATTCCTCTTAAACACTGACAACCTTGGGGTATTGACCACCTCTCTAGGAAGCCTAATAACTGCTCCCCTAGTTCCTTAGGAAGCTCTCTCTGACAATGGGATTTAAATGATGGGAGATAAATAGGACCCCTCTCAAATTTATGTTGTTTTGCAGAAGAAATAATGTTCCAGGCATTCCTAGAGACCTTTCCTATCTATAACACACGTTTTAAAGGGCAAAAGACATGAAAGAAAGTCTCTGAGGTGCAGATATAATGTCAAAGTGCTGCCAAAATATCTGTGGAATAGAGATTCTTTGAGAAGCACAGCATCAGCAATTACAGTACTCTGGCTAATTGACTGCAGCTGATCTGATTTGTGTTTACTAGTAAAAACACAATTTGTTTCTTGGGGTTTTTTGGAGAGGTTTTTTCATTTTGCCTTCCCCTAAAATATAGAGTCTTTTAAAGTTGTCCATCCCTTTCAGTTTGCATCTCAGGAGCATTTTCTCAGAAGAGGCGATTTGCTGCCAAGAAAACAAAACATCTAGTTAATGCTTCTGCTTGCAGACAAAGCAGCCTGTCAAACACTGCATCCCTTCCCTCTTCTGGCAGAGCAGCAGCACACAGAACAGAACAGCTCTTGGTGAAGGGGCACCCATCCTCCCTAAGGCTGCCGGTCCTGAATCTGCTCAGGCATTCAAGTTTTCTCTATCCTTTTTGCATTTTCAACTTCTCCTCAGCAATTTGTCCAAATGAAATACAGAACCCTGGAACTCAAGCCCACAGCTCACATGATGTACAGATTTTCTCAGAAACAACTCACAAAACCCAAAGAGCTGTGGAACAGAGGTGAAAAATACCACCATCCACTTAAAAATAAGTAGATAATGGCTACACTTTCCTGTAAGGAAAGCTTAAAATTACATTACTGCATTTATCCAAAGACTGGGGGCCCACACCTCTCAGAGGAGACATCCTTGACAGCCAAAGTGGGCAGGCTCTACTGGGAAAAGGTTCCCGGTCATGACAGACAAGTAAATAAATTAACTAATAAAAAATCTTTTATCAGGCAGTTAAAAAAAGATCATTTAACTGCCTTTTCCCAAAGCTCCCTTCAGGGCTGCATATTAGAAAAAGATTAATGGTGTGCTATTTAGCACCACCTTGTGCTGACTTGTCCTTTTCAAAGGAATGAAGTCAAGGGAGAGAAACACATTCGGTCTTGACAGCCCAATGCATAAGGTACTGAGTAAAACACTTGGAGGATTGTATTGGATTTGTTACATTCGGATTTTTTATCACAACAGCAATTTCAGAATGTAATTAGCAAGAGCAAAAATTGCTATGCAAAAATTAAACCAACCAAACAAAACCTCAAAACCTGTATAGGCAAGAGAGCACTTGATCATAAACAGGAGCAATTTCTTACAGCTTTTACTTAATTGTTACATATTAACAAAGCAGGCAAATTATTATATTTCCTATATTACATACAGTCTTGCAAAGCTGTCTCTACAATAAATCTTTACCACATGTAACTAGTGAAATTATATATCAGTGTAAAAAACACAAGTTTACTTAAACCAACTCCTTTTGGAAAAATGTGAGAGGGAAAAATCTGATTTTGAAGTCTGTGTGCCACAAGTTTAATACATCAGGGCTGATCTCCCTGTGTCCATGGATGGAATTACAGAGTTCTGGTCCCTCTACCTCAACCCTTCAGTGTTGACAGTGATGCTCACAGCCCTGCTCATAGACAGACCTGTGCATCTGTTATCCTCAGAGTACCTCTTTGGAGTAGGAAAGTGCTACTGTCTCTACCTATTGTGAAGGGGGTCCCGTGCTTTGCCCCCTGCCCAAAGTTGTATAGCACAGGGTTTTCAGACTCAGAACTGGGATAAGATTTAATTTCTGTGACCCCTTCTGCATGTGCTGAACCAAACCCAATTATTGCTGCTGTGTATAGACACTCCCAGCTTAGGGTAAAGGGCCCAGTCAGAAGCCTGACAAAACTCTAGTAATATTTTCCAATTGCTTTTTGTGGTTCTTGGTTAGATGTTATGAGAACAGGTGAGGTTCCATAAAGAAAAATTTCAGTCTGTCAAAAACCCTTGCCTCCCTAACAAAAAAAACAACCAAAACAATCCAAACCAAACAAAAAAAAAAGTATTTCAGTGATTTCCAAGAATCAATTGATACTTCAGAGCTTGGATTTTCTAATATTTTTTAATGTGCAAGCTTTCCAAAGCCGGTGAGTAGTTGTGAAACACAGCAAAAAAACAGCCTTTCCCCTCATTTTGGTGCAGAAAGTCTGCACAAGGCAAGCCACACCTCTGCAGGGAGCTCCCACCCTGCATCAGCCCTGACACTGAACTCCCTGCTTCCAGTCCCAGCTGGGAAGGTCAAAGCACTGTTAGCCTGTCCATAACAAGTGTGTAAATAACACATAGGTTAAACAAATGCTAATTATGGGCTGACAGCTGAGGCCCTTGGCAGCTTCTCTGCTTGCTGCCTGGATGAGGTGTTCAGGGATTTTGTATCACAGTCTGCCTCAGAGGGAAAATTCACTCTTGGAACTGGCAAAGGTTTGTGGATGAAGGGAAAGTGTAATTAAAAATTCCCCTGAGAAAAGCTACATTAGGCCAGGTTGGATGGAGCTCTGATCTAGTTCCAAACCTTCTGCCATTGGCAGGGATACCTTCCACTGGCCAAATTGCTCAAAGTCTCATCCAATCTGGCCTTGAGCTCTTCCAAGGATGGGGCATCCACAGCGTCTCTGGGCCACTTGTGCCTTATCACTCCCGTAGCAGATGATTTTTTCCTAACATCTAATCAAAGCATACCCTCTTTCGGTTTCTGGAGTATTGTTCAGGAGGATTTTTAAAGGGAAAAATGAACACTCAGCTTCATCATATTGAACAGTCCAGAGTGGATTGGAAGGATGAAGAGGTTCACTGTCATTTCATTCACAAATTGAACTGTGATCACAAGTTGTTGACAAAGATAGTACTACAGATCTATCACTCACCTTTGATATCTTCAGTCAAATAGCTGATGTTATCTAGAGGGTTTGAACCTAATAAATTTCAAAGAGAAACAGTGCTACAGCAAGTGATCTTGTTGACAACAAACCTAATGGAGTTTAGGTAACACAGCAAAGGAAGAGGTTTTGTGATCAAAAATTATTAAATTAAATACTTCCTTTATACCACTACCAACTAAATCTGGCCTGACAAAACCTACCATGATCTGAAAAGAGCCTATACAAAATGATAGCCAAATGAAATACAAGAAGACAGAAAAAAAGGATAGATTAGCCTAATGTTTCTGCATTAGGTATCAGTCTGTAAAATGGGTTCGATGTGCCATTGCAAATGCAAAGAGACAAGTGAAGCTGAAATATGAGGAGTTTCTCAGTTCAAATGAAAAAGGGAAAACTGGGCAAATTTATTCATTCTGGTCTGCATGTATCCTATTAAAGAGAACTATTCAGAAAGAGTTTCTTTTAAAGGCCTATATTACGTGTAATTCACTATGCACATCTTCATTGTCCATCTTGTCATCCAGCTTTCCTATGTACAGTGGTTGCCTCAGGGATATAAGTCAGACCTCCTAAAATTAGCCCCTAGTTATGCTGGAACATCAGGGAGAGATGCAACAGCATCTGAAAACCTCTGAAGGGAGATCCTGTTTCTTTCTTCTGTACTCAGAGAAACTGATACCTAGATCAATTTTTGATCAGCTACATCTTTTTCTCTGGAAGGACTAGGGACTTCCTGACCACATCTCCTACCTTCGGCAAAGTTGCAAGAGCACCTTCAATGAACTGGCTTCCTTCAGTCAGAAGAGATTCAAATCCACATCTTCCACAAGACAGCCCTGAGATTCAGGATAGCAGGTCACTCAGAAGAGGTGATTTATGTGATCAGGCACGCAAGAGTCATCAGGCCAGGAGAGCAGCTACAGGGAATTGTGATTAGAGGAGCAATAGAAGAGCAATATGGACACTCAGCTGGGACATAAGAATTATGGAAACCTTCCTGAAAGTCAGCAACAGAACTCTGGACCAGGTTTCCCCCCTTTTCTTATCTTTCCAGTCACAGGTTTCTCTATGTAGATTAGCGAACAAATCTCATGGTAGCATCTTTTTCTTGGAAGCCATCAACTCTCTTGTAGATCCTGAGTTATAAAACTCTTCCTATCAACAAAAAAAATTTCTGCTTGAATATTTGAAGATGCATGTACTTTCAGAGAAGAGATTCACAGCAGATGTACCTTGCAGTGGTTTTCCCACAGCACATCCAGACCTATTTACCAATGCTGCTCATTGAAGAGTCACCAAGGACATCATTGAATGCAATATTTAATGACAAAGATAAGATTTCCTAATATTTAAGGACATGCATGACAATCTTCTGGTATTCCAGTAAACTCTGGAGCTTTTCCCCTGGTTTCTTGAAGAATAGTTATGTCTATCAATACATTCTTCAACAGTCCTGTGATTTATATCTCTATAATGGAATGAAGAGCCTGATACTCTGTCTGTAGGAGTTACAGGATTGAAAAAAGATTTGCTGAATTGAAAAAAGTTTTCTCTTTTTCAGCCCAACTTCTGTTCACAAAGAAGTTGAATTACATCATCTGAAACTTGAACATAAACAGGAATTGGTGGGTTGGGAAGTGTGAGGAGGAATATGTTATTTTTATTTTGAAAAATGCCTTTCTAAATAGAAATGTTTTTATATATGCATGAACAAGTTCTTGTGTTAAGTGTACAAATAACTTTTTTCCTATAATATTTTTAGAGCTATAGTTTTCTTACCAAATTCAGCAATTAAATATTATATGACAAATAATAAGAGTTCATTTCAAGTCCACAAATCCAGTTCAAAGCTACCTACCTCTAGTAGTGGTAAGATTGCCAAATCACCAGCAGAGTAGTGAAAAGCACCATACTTGACAATTTTCCATTATTAATTTGTCCTGAAGCAGCTGGATGAGGGATTCAGTATCCCTCCCGTTCAACCTGGGAACTTTTCAAGTTCCCCGCAGCCAAAAAATCTAGTACTTTTTGTTAGATCATGTCTAGACATAGTCTAGACCACATGCAGTCCCCCAGATAGGTACACATCCCAGTTCTCAGGCCCAGATGTCCATATCCCAGCTTCTCATCCTAGTGGGTGTGTTCCCTGCCTACATATCTCATCCTCCACAAGCCCTGTTTTTCCCTGCAAAGGAAATCCACACATCTACTCTGGGCAGGCTCCATGCAGCCTCCACCCCCTGCTGAAGATGCAGGACTGAGAGGGCAGGACTTTGAGGACAGCAGATGTGGCCAGCATCCAGGTTAGAAAATCCCACTTCTGAGATGCAGGGAAAAAGCAAGACAAGCTGATTCAGTTGTCTGGACACTGGAACCTAGGGTCATTTTTCAATTACTTACAGTATTGAAGACAGAGCTGGCAGGTATGACAAGAAACTATGGGTGACCCATGTGCCTAAAGAAAGGCAGCTGGAACCCAGAGAGCCTGTTGGATCTCAGGAATCTGGAGTTTTTGAGCTTTCTGTGCTTCCAGGCACAGATGCCCTGGAAAACACTGCTCTGGACCTGAAACCTTGGAGAAGGCTTGTAAATATGAATAGTGAGTTAGAAATCACAAATGTGTAGTGTGTTAGATGTGTGTATTTTCACTGGGTAATGGGTTTTAAATTTTAGGTTTTTATAGTATAGGGATGGTTATGGAACAAGATGGAGAATTTTGAGTGGTGTCCTTCTCTTTATTCATCTTGTTCTTCTTCCTTCTTCACGGAACTTAGGTAGTAACCTCTGGTTGGTCAGTCTAATGTCACTCTAAGGGTCATGGGAATCTATTAGTGGGTCAAAAGGATAAATAATATAGGTGTTAAACTTCTGTTAATTTGTTTAGCTTTAAAAAAACCTTAAAGCAAACTCAGATGTAGCCATTTTTCTTACTTCTAACAAATAACTAAAAATACCATTTTACTTTCTATAATTCTTTAATAAAATATAATAAACATTCAAGTCCAAACACAAAAAAAACATCTCAACCACCTTTCTAATAATCCTAGCTCTGAAAAAAACCAAACAAAACTAATAACAAACCACTAATAAGTAGTGCAAAACCCAACATACACCTTCACAAGATCCTACATTAAGACCTCCAACACATCTCCATAAACCCCAACTAAGTCCCTCAGAGTTATATAAATGAAGTGAAACATCATCTTTGGGTTTTTTAAAGGCTAGCTAAAATATTTGCAAAACAGATAGTGAGTGCAGAAGTAGTTTATTGCCCCAGCTTGATTTTCCTCCATAGTTTTTTGTTCCACCAGGAACCATACCTCAAACTCACCGCTAATAATTTCTTCCTGCACTTTACCACAACTAATATGCATGTCGTGTAATGCACACACTTTTTTTTGCTTTCATTCGGTATGTCCATACTATAGTTATTAATATCTCTGTAAAACAGCAAAGTTAAGACACATTGATTCATCGTAGTCAGCTCCACACGCAAAAAGAGCAAAGCATCCAGCACCACATTTACTCACGCCCAAAGAGACTGAGCATCATTGCCCAGGTTAAACGAGGTGAAAGATGGGTAAAGAACAGCATCTACAATGAGTAAAATTCCAATTTTGCAGACTTACCATTTTTCAGAGTTGTGTGCATTGATGGAGCTAACTTCAAAAATCAACGTCATGGTCATTCTGATACTCCTCTGATATAAAGAGATCAAAAACTGTCTTGGCTGTCAATTACCTGCACTCGATCACTTCAATCAAATGTTGCTAATCAGGCCATGCTGGGGTCTGACACAATGTGTGCAGTAAGGTTACAGACAGTTTCTCCTGCCTAATCCAGGCATCTAATCTTCTTTTATACTGTCAGAGCATGAGGTCTTCAGTCAGTCCTTGCTGTTGATTATTTATGCCTTGAGAGTATGTAATGCCTTAGCAAAATATCTATACATTTTAACCAGAATGTTAAAAGCCTGAACCCACAACTTGAGGATACACTGCAGACATTTAGAGCAAGGTGTTTTTATTTTAAGTTTAATTAATCATGTCTCAGATTTTTTCAACATTAAACAGGATTTCAAAAGCTTATAAAATACATTGTATCCTTTTCTTTATTAATTAATAATAAAAATTTTTTATTAGAATTTCTTTCTACCTGAAATACATACAGAGAAGTATACAGCAAAATTTCCCAGGTAAAACCAATGTTTCAAAAGTGTATTGCATTGACACTCAAAAATAAAATTTTTATTGACTACTTAAAGATGAGAAAATCAAAGCCAAGGAGTAAACAGTATCAACGGAATTTAATCTAAGTATCAATATAGAGCATAGGGTTAACCCTAAATCCAAACACCTCATAGCAAGAATGCTTAGTACTGACTCAAATCAAAATCAGTTCACCAGCATCAGTAGATTCCTAAATAAGCATTTGAAGACCCAAATCCTCGACATTATTTCATTAACTCACCCAGTAGTGAAGAGATCCAATGTGAATGCCCACATCTCATATCCCCAGATCAGGCCATGTATAGGAAATACATTGCTCATTGTTAGGAAAATTTATCCTAATTTTAGTGATGATAAGATGCAATCAATTTTGTAACCCAAATGGGTGATGGGGTAAAATATAAGCATATATAACATAGACATGAAAATTATATTTAGGCAAATACTCTATGAATCTACTGAAGAACAAAGGATGTTATAAAGGTTCTCAGATAGCTAGAATTTACGTAAATTAGATATTTTTCCATAGTATTTTTAGGACAATTCCAAGTCTCATCACTCTTTAATCTTTCGGAAAGGAAACCTTACTGATTGAAGAGCTTTTAAAGGAGTTCTTATACAAAGTTAACAGAAAACACTTGCCAGAGTAGCTAAATCACCATGAATTTAAGAACCTTCCTCCTAATTTAAAACTTTGTCTAAGTGAATAGTTCTACAAAAGTGTAAAAATCTAGTGCATGACCAGGAGAATTGTCTTTTTTCTGTGGGAACCTATCTACAATCCAGGTGTACTACAGCAGATACAAAACAAGACCTAAATATTCTAAACCCCTCAAAGAAAAGTCTAGATGCAAACAGTGCATCGCATATTCCAAGTAAGGAGGAAATGACCACATTCAAATTGAAACATGTCATTGCAAGGCCCAAAGCTCCATATTCCATATTACATCATGAAAAGGTAAGGGGTGTGTGGGGCAATGTCTGTCTGCCTGTCTTTTTCAACAGAAAGTTTCCATTATTATTCTTAACAGCACTGAAGCAGAAAAAGGGCACAGTTGTGGGGGGGAAAGCACCAGAGAGGGAAAATCACATGCAAGTGTTCCTATTCATGTTAGCTTGGATGTCTAGACACAAAATGTGATAAGTTATCAGTAGCACATTAACTTAACACATGGCCTTTAAAGATTCATATGCAAGCAATGAACTAGTTTTATATTTGTCCCTGTCACAACTCATAATCATTCTAAGCCAATAGCTGTAGACACATGTCAAGTTTGCAAATATCTTTAGCATTTTTATTTGACTTTTATTGCTTGTCTGCTTTTTACCCTGCTTCTCCCTTTAAAATTCTTTATGCTTATGGAAACTGAAATCTTTCTCCATTAATTTTTTCCTTAATTCTGAACCAGGTATAGTTTAAGAAGCTACAGACTATACTTTTCAGGTTAGACTTAGTGGAGTACATACAGCTCCTGGATATTTGAAATAACAGGAAGATTTCCTAAATTTAGGGGTGGAGATTTTTCTGTTGGAAAACTGGTCATTAACAGAATTTAACTTGTAACTTTCATAAGTCCAGAGTATATGAACAAAGAAAAAAGTACCCAGAAGGAATTTTGCATGCAAATGAGATAGATTATGCTGAGCTGGAAGTAGCTGTCCTAGTGATAGAAGGTGAATACAGCAATAAAGGCTCTATTCATCACAGAATGCACATAGATATGCAAAAAAAAATAGGCAAGTAAGTTCTTTAAAATAAAGCTAAAACTTTACATAGAAGTATACAGAACATAGTAGAGATAAAATAAAAAATTACATGCTACAAACTCCCTTAAATTTATGTAAAACTATTATTTTCTTCTCTGCTGAGAAAATAAACATAGATCCTTCAAACAGAAGCACATACTGGTAGACTGTCGGAAAAAGCAGATTACAGCGTATTTACAGCCTTTGCTCACACAGTGAAAGCAAACTGGAGAAAGAAGCACATAAATCAAAGTTCATAGTGATGCCTATGCCTGAACTGTGGGACAGGACATAAAATCTCCTTCTGACTATCTTTGACGTCAACACAAGATACCTAAACCCATTCACTGAGACTCACATACATGCCTTCATTTCCAAGGAAGATGAAATGTGGCCACCCACTTAAAGACTTACTCAAACTCTAGCACAAAACAAGTTCCATGTTTCCCCTTATTTCATTTGCTCTACACAATAGAGTATTGCTTAAAACCTACCTAATGAGTAAAGGATTTTAAAGGAATATAAAATGTTACTATTGCAGATTCTCTCTGGATATTTTTAAGGCTTTCTAATAGAGTATCTTAATGGTGTTTTAAATGTCTTAAGCAGTGGTAGTCTAGATGCCTTAGCAAAAGGTTAACTGCTTTTGGATTCACTGCTATTGTCTGGGTAGGCCTCAAAGAAGTTTCTGTGATACCAAAGGAGAGAGACCATAACTTCACAATTAGGAAATAAACTTCTTAGTCAGAGCTTCATGTTTTACTGGAAAATGTGGGCTTCTGTTCATAGGAATTGGAATCTGGATTGATTCTGACATCTAACAAACAATGACCAATTTTCATGTAAGTACTCCCACCTTCCCCACAGGACATTCTTTATTGCCTGAATTAGTCATTTAGTCAGACTGATATCTTACCACCACAAATAAGCAAGGTTTTTTAGCTGTAAAAAAGAACAATTTAAATGAGAGGCATTGATTACATTTCCTCATGCAAGGAAACAAATACATAGTAAGAATGACTCACACTAATTTGTAAATGTCTAGGAAGTCATCAAACCTCACTGTTCCCACAGATTAATATTTTGTAGAATACTTCACTTATCTGTCATAATTAAGTCAAAGTATTATGTCTGTGAGCCACAAGTATTTCTTATTTACAGCATATTTAACCTGGAAATACTCAGAATTTGAGACTAATTACTTGATACAAATGTCTGCTAAATTTATACAAAACGAATATTTTCTTCTCTGCTGAGAAAATAAACATAAACACTTGAAACAGAAGCACATAGTGGTGGACTGTTAGAAAAAAGTAGATCACAGCATGCATACAACCTTTGCTCACACAGTGAAAGCAAGCTGGAAAGGAAGTGCGTAAATCAAATCATCTGCTCAGATCAATGCCTACACCTGGAAAGTAATTTCCAATTCTCAATACACATATATGCAGCTGTATTTCTGACTCTTTAGCACCACTTTTCCCACAAGAGGAAACTTCCCACTGGGTCCTCTGGGAATAGCCAAAACCAGGTGACATTGATTACAACAAGCCATATCCAAAACCACATCGTTCCATCTCATCCACAAGTGGAAGTTGAGCATTTGGAAGACATTCCACCATTGGGGCATAAACCCAGCTCACATTTTGACAGTGAAAGTACTCACATATGACTCAGCTTCACAAGCAGGGACACTCTCAAGCCCTGCACTTCTGCTTATTCTGAAAATAGGTTAATGAAATCTCTTAAAAAACTACCTGACTACATATTGCCTTTTCATAATCTCTTCCAGATGTTCACCAGTCTGTTATGATTTGTGTTGTCATAGTGACTGGAAGTCTCAGGCGATACAGAGAGACTCTTATGGTAAATGACACACTAAAATGTACTGAGTCAAAACCCTTGCTCTGAAGAGCTAATTTAGGATTAAAGTACTCTGATTCCTGAATGGACACACAGGAAAACAGGGCTGTTGATGAAACTTGCACCCTAGAAGTCTACCTTGTCTTCAATAGAAGGAAATAAAAAGCACTAGACCACTTACAAATCACCCTCCAAACTGCTCCAGTAAAGACTGTGGAATGTAAGGAGATGAAAGCTAGTGAGACTTTAAATTATGACACTGCAATTTGCCACTTCATTAGCTGATAATTAGCAAGTTCAGCTGCCTTCATATGAGAGGGGTAGAAGAAGAGGGAAGGCATTAGCCTCACTTTTTCCTCTTTTTCACATGAGTTGAGGCTTAAGGCAGAATATACTGATGAAAATGTGAGGAAAAGTGGTTTTCTTGCAGACCCACAATGGTTAGAAACAATATTCTGAATCCAGATTTTAAGAGTGACATCTTAGGGTTGAATCCAAAATACTTTAACTACATTCTTCAACTCAATGCTTTATTGCCTTTTCCTCAAAAAACTGTACAAAAAACCCACAGACAAACTAAACAAGACCAGTAGGAGAAAACCTGACTGGGTAAAGAAAGCCCTGTACCTCAAGAAGGAATGTCCCTGTGGTTGCAACAATTTAAGAGATTTTTTTTTTCTTTCTATATAATTTTAGTAATTTCTTTGTTCAACAAGTCCTGCAGATGGGGACAAACAACATTAGGCAGAGGTATAGGTGGAAAGCACCCACGTATACCAGGCATAAAGCAGCTTGACAGAAAATGACCTGGGGGTTCTGGTGAACACCAAGTTGAACACAAGCCAGCAATGTGCTCTTGTTGCAAAGAAGCCAAGGTTACCCTTGCATTAGGCACAGCAGGCCAAGAGAGGTGATCCTGCCCCTCTGACACTGGTGAGCCTGCCCCTGGAGAGTTGTGTCCATGCTGAGCTCATGAAAGCAACAAAGACATGGACTTACTGTAGAGATTGCAATAAATGGCCACAAAGATAATACAGGAACTGGAGCATCTCCCCTGTGAAGAGAGGCTGAGAGAGCTGGGACTGCTCAGACTTCAGAAAAGAAGGCTCAGGTGGATCTTATCCATATCTATAAACACCTGAAGGGAATGTTTAAAGATGACAGAGCTGGGCTCTTCAGTGGTGCCCAGTGAAAGGACATCAGAAAATGGGCACAAACTCAAACACAGAGGTGTTATCTGAACATCAGGAAACATATTTTCTTGCTGTGAGGATGACCAAGCACTGGCACACCTGGCCTGGGGAGCTTGTGAATTTTCCATCCTCGGAGATACTCAAAGCTCAACTGGGAACAGTCCTGAGTAACTGGCTTTGGGTGGCCTTGCTTAAGCAGGGATATTGGCCCAGACAACTTCCAGAGGTCACTTCCAATCAATTATTCTGTGTTTCTGTGACAATAAGCAGTTCTATCAATATTTACAAGTGCACGCTCCTCTTTATTTATTTCATCTTTTCTTTCTCTTCTTATTTCACATTTTATAAAGTAGCTGTAAAGAATGAAATGCAGAAAAGACTTATCGCACCACACCCTCACACAGCCTGCCATGTAAACATTTCATTTTTTGTTGACTGTAAATGTTTAATAGACTAAGACCAGGATTTATCTTCCTTAACTCTGTTTACCTAAGTAACTAAGTAACTTATTTGTCTGGGCTCATGCTGCAAGCAGTACAGTTCATTACAGGCATTGTTAACTGTGGTTAAATGGGCATTTTTATGCAACAGAAACCTGAACTGTCACCAAAAGGGAGGTTTCCACATTCCCCGTGATCCTGCATCCCTCCAGGGAAACAGACAGTACACTGGAACCTGATTCTGCTCATTCCAGCAGCTGCTAAAAGAGACACAGAAGGAGCAATGGGATGAATGGAGCCAGAGGCACGCGGACTTGGAATGAGCCTCTGGCCATGACCTCAGTCTACTTTTCTCCACTGGCTTAGAGGAGGTTTAAAAAATAGCTCATACTAGGCTGTCTGCTAGAAAGAAATTAATCTCTTCTGTTGTAATTAAATGCATTTCATATTAAATCTGATCATTCAGCAGTGTCCCAGCAAAACCCTAAAATCTCCAGTGGTTCAAAATCAAGTTTTGTGTACCTATACACAGTTCCTAGTGATGAAAATATACGCAAGAAAAAAAGGTAGAATTTTATTTTTTGTTACTTTGATCAGACACCTTTACATCAATTGTTAGAATTTAAAACTTACCGAGAGTATGAATCAAGACTCCTGTTATTACCTAGTGCTATGTCCAGATAAAAGTGAATGTGAATGACAAATAATCAGAAATTACCTACTGAGAAGTTCCACTTAGGTACAGAAAAACACATTCAAACACAGTATGATAATAGCAAAGTATGTGCTAATTATCCAGAATAACATTAAAACAGAAACATGCTGTCTTTGTGATAATAATGTGATACACAAAAACTTTCCCAGAAGGAATGAGATCAGAATCCAGTCATTTTTAATATGGTCATTTTTCATCTATTCCTTAATCTAATTCATCATTTACATTCAAGATTTACATATATTTAGCTCTCTGGACATCTGTCCGTTGCTTTCAGTCTAGGATGTCTGACACAATCCCATAAATGCTCCCATATGTCAATTACTTCATTCTAGTAAACACAGGAAAGGAATGAGAGTGCCAATGAATCTTGCTAAGCTTCTCCCATAACTGAATCACTGTGGCACAAAAAGTAAAATACTATAAAAGAAGTACTAGGAAACAATCACGAGAAACAGTTGCCTAGAGTCACAGACTGGATTAAAGCAACATAGCTGATGCTGGAACCTCTGGGGTTATGACTCAAAGGAGAAACAGACTATGGCTATTCAGGCTACTTCTCAGGCTTTGCCTGAAGTGTTATACAGCAATACCCTGCCATCCCACTGCTCCAAGCAATCACCTACTGATTGTTGCATGTCCAGAAGTCCTTGAGAAGTGCCAGAGGTACATGTGCAAATCTTTTACACATACAGAGTCTAATCCAGGGGACACAGAAAACTAAGCATCTCCAAGTTTTGAAAACTTTCTATCCAAAGTTAATTCTTGTTCAAAGCCCAGGCAAAAAGTGAGCTTAAAACAATCCTACCAGAAATGTTAGTGCTCATCTGCCAGAAAAACAAATATTTGCATTCTCATAAGTGAAGAAAGCTGCAGAATCTATGCAATAACTTTCTGAATACTGAAATCACAAATTCATTACAATACTTGGTTATGTTCTCAACCTTTGTAATCAACTATGGAGTTTAGTGTCTCCAGCCTACTTAATGACAAAGTTAACATTGTTAAATCACCTCCATGCAGACAGCTTCTCTATTTTCCTCTGCCTCACAGCCAAAGTGGTACTGATAATTTAAGGCCCTTAAAGTACTAGGATCTGAGAGATTTGGACAGTTTAGAGCTACCCAGATAATCTGAAGTAGTGCATACAAAAAAAGGCCTGCAGGATGACTGCAGGACAGAGGATTTTCAGTAACTGGCTACCACATATTAAACCACAATTTTTAAATGCTTTACTAAGAATACAAAACCTTACATTTGCTAAAAGTTTTCCTTGTATTAAAAAAAAAAACTGAAAAAAAGAATAGAAGAATCCAGGTAATAAAGTGGAAAGCCTGGAAAAGAAGAGGGAATGATGCGTTGTTCTGTAAGTCCATAATATTTCTCTTGCCACAGGAGACCAATAGAAAATTAGGCCCCAGTTTTAAACCTATTTAATTTTTATTAATTATTAGCTGCTAACTATTATTCTAAAGGTGCAAATATATGCTGAGTCATCCACATGAAACATTAAGACGTTCTTATAAATTTGTAAATTATAAGTTTAAAACTGTTATTACCATTTCATCCATACTGATTTAATTTCCCCATTAGCTGAGTTTTTCCAGCAGATTATTTTAGATGTACAACTGTGAAAAAGGTGGAAGAAGAGGAAAACCACCAAGACAAACATTTTTGTCTAAGTATAATCCATAGTTTTCATATAAAGTTCTTCATCTCAACTATACCTGCCTCACTCTTCAGGTCTTCAGATTTCTTGAAGGTAGTCTTGGTGATATGGGAGAAGTAGCATTACAAGTACAGAACTAACAGCTTAGTTTCTTCTCTGTAAATCAGTGTGGGAACAATGGAGATCCCTTCTGTCCACATGAAAATTTGCAGATTGACTTCCTTGGTCACTTGCTTCCAGCTGCTACAAGATGTGGCTAGTCACTGGAAAGAAGACTAGTTTACAGTTTTCTCTTTATTTTTAAATGAATGACCTGTTTCATTCAAAAAATACTTTATTATGATCACCCCATGGCTGTTTTTCCCAGCTTTTCACATCAAGTTTCTTCGTTGTAAATAATACATAGAAATACAGAGAAGTATAGCCTTCAGCCAAAATAATTTCCCACTCAAAAATGAAAACACTAAAAGTCACTGAGAAAGTCATACAGTGACTCATCAGGAAACATGTAGGACATAGAGAGAATCTGAGTCAGAAACACAGTTTACTGACTGCTGTGCATCTCTGCAGGAGAGAGATGTCAAACGACGGGCTCTGAAACATCTGACTCTCAAAACAGAAAATCTGAAATGAAGAACAACCCTTCATTCATACAGCAATCTGTGTGGATTTGAAAAGTGTAAGTCTCAGCATGTAAAATTCACAAAAAATAAGGACTAAATTGGAACTTTAGAACATAGGAACTGCCTTTCCAGCTACAAAAAGAGGTTCATTTGATTGAATGGTGCCCTCCAACACTTGATTTAAGGAAAAGAGAAGAAAAATATAAGTATAGATGTATTTGTTTAATATTTTTTTAATTTCCCACAATTTCCAGTCCAGAGACATGTTGAGCCAGAGTTTGTATCTAAACCACCATTACTGAGTTATGCAGAACATCTTTTACCCCTTTGACTAACCAGAAATATCCTTTTTTCTCTATTTGTATAATGAGAGATTGTATAAAGTCATTCTCTTACTCAAGCTCTCTACCAAAACATTCAGAAAGTACAAAAATTAATGACTGGAAATGCCTTTTCCTTTTTATGTCACTGAGTACAAATGATTAAGTAAAGTTCAGAAGTTTCCCCCATATGTGGACATATTTTTCTTCCTCTTTATTTTTCCATTTTATAATTTTTTTCCCAATGAAGAGGCTATAAACTTTTGAGAAGAGGGGAAAAAATAAAGAATGTAGAACAACTCTTAAATGTTATTTTAATTCATTCTAAGAGGAAAGGGAACAAGGAAAGAGTAGTTGTGAAAAAAAAAAACCCAAAACCAAACAAAAAACCAAACCCAAAACAAACAAAAAAAACCAAAAACAATACAAAACAAAAACCCCAAATCATTTAGACCAATTCTTTCTGGGTTTGCAAGAAGACTCCAGCTGGAAACCTTAGCTGACTATATTCCAAACTATGTGGTTTTAACATTTATCTGTCCAAAGAATATCTCCTATATCTGCTATGAAAGCCACGTGTTATTTGTATACTGTACCGGAGGCATGGGGTGGCTGCAGAAAAGGAAAAATCTATCAGTGACAAATCAGATACATGACATAATCTGTTTTTTACTGAAACTTCTCACATCCTTTCACGCAATTTTGAGGTTTCCATTTGAGTGCTTGGGTAACTTTCTCAACATTTACAGAAGCTGCTCTTTTTCTGAAAGTGGGACTGATTGCAGAGTGGGATTTTTTCGAAAATCATAACAGGAAATACAAAACAATTATGTCTTACTGGATACATTTTCAGTTGTTTTTTATCTGGATAATTAGAACAATTCTGAAGCAATATAACTAAGAAGCAAAGCTTACTGGTCAATTTAATTATATATTTTATTAGCTATCAATTTTTTGCAGCAATCGTATTTCCTTCACTTTGTATTTAAGTGAATTTATTTCAGTACTGCTGAGCTGTAAAAATAGAATACTTTTGGCTAATAAAAATAGTCCCCCTCTATGCAAAATGTTTGTCACACAGGACTAGCTATGTCAGAACTAGATGGAAAATGTATGTGAGGAAGAATATGTGACACTAGTCAAGACAGGCAGAAGGAAACATATGGCTGAGAAACCCCAAACTGTGAAAAAAAGTATTAATGTTAGCTAAAATTTGTCTCATATAGTCACAGTAATAATTAATAATGATAAAACTAATAGAGTACCAAATTAATGAAAATATGAGGAATCTGGAAATAAAATGTGGTATACCAAAAAATAAAAACACTTCAAAAAAATCTGTGGAGCAGATGAGTGAGCCTTGAACCAAGCTGCAGCCCATGGACATCCCACACAGGTGCAGGCTCCTGGCTGGAGCTGCAGTCCTTGGAGAACAGACTACACTGACACAAGTTTTCTGGTGGGATTTGGGAGACTATGAGGGACCCACACTCAAGCAGTCTATTCCTAAAGGACTCTTCCACCTTGTGGAAGGAACATATGGTGGAGCAAGTTTGTGAAGAATTGCAGCCCATGGGAAGGACTCACCTTGGAGAAGGTCATGAAGGACTGTAGCCTATGTTTAAGGATCCCACACTGGAACATGGGAAGAGACCAGGGAATAAGGAGTGGCAGAGACAACATGTGATGAACAGATCACAACCCCCATTCTCCATCCCCCTGAGCTAATGAGGGTAGGAGGACATGGAGAAATTGATAGTGAAGCTGAGTCCAGGAAGAAGGGAGAGGAGGGGAGGAAGATATTTTCAGATTAGTTCTTATTTCTTATTTTTGGCAAATAATAAATTAAATTAGATTAATTTTGCCAAGTTGAGTCTGTTTTGCCCATGATGGCAGTTGAAAAGTGATCCTTCTCTCCTTAGCCCACCTATAAGCTTTTCATTGCATTTTCTTCCCCTGTTGTTTTGATGGAAAAAGAGTGATAGAGAAGCTTGCTGGGCACCTTATGGCCCAGCAGGACAGGAAAGCACTGGAAGGTGAGGGGTGCACAGCATGTAAACTCTTGCAGCTAGTGAATAAACCTTTACTTCTTATGACCACAGGAGCCGTGTTTCCTCAGTCTTCCTGCTGTGTCAGGAACATTCCTGACTACATTTACATCTTAGGTTGTGGCATTATTTGAGTGTTATCTGAGTCAATCAGTACTGAACTAAATCTTCAGCAAAATGTTGAAATAAAATCTCAATCTAAAGTTGTCTCTTCTTTGTAGAGAGACACAAACATAAGCCACACGTACTCTGACCACTCTTTGTAAATCTCTGAAGTTCAGGAAGGCAACTCTAATACCTGGAAAAACTCCATTTGAGGCATTTCTAGTAATTCCTTACTATGAATTCTTACTCATTTATTGTCATGAAATGTTATCTACTTTTTGATATATGGTAGGGTAAACGTGCATTTGAAAGAGGTATCTGTCTGAAATGATATACAAGGTAGTTATTGTAGAAGGCATTAGTTTCAGACAGAAATAGCAAAAGGCAATGCCAAAGACTTCTCCAGCTTACAGCTGGATCAACTTCAAAATCTGATATTTTTGTCTAGCCATTCAGAATAGAATAGTAAGGTTTTTTAATTAAGCCTGTTCATAGCATCTGCAGAACTGGAAAGTTGTCATCTACACCAGAATAATGCTTGAGCTGCTTAAAAGAGAAGGTTATGAAGTCAAGAGAAAGAACATCCAGTATTTATAAGCCACATCATTAAATTTGTGGTAAAACTTTTAATGAAAGAAAACAACAATTACATTAATTACAAAACCAATTACATTAATTACGAAGGATCCCAAAATTGCAAGTAAGAATTACTTCCCAAATAACTGAAATACAGCAATACTTAAAAAATTACATTATACTATTCACAAGGCCTTTTGTAAAGACAACATAGAGTTATACAATTTTAATTCAAATTTCTAATTAAAAAATTTATCAGTATGTTTTAACTGTCTGAGTAATACTGTGAACTTAAAACCAGAATTGGATTACTTATATTATATAAAGTTTAAAACATAAATGCAGAATGAGTATCCAACACTTAGGCATGAGACAAAAATCTAAGGTTGATTAACAGAGATATAATTAGCAGAACAGTAAAGGAAAAAGGCTTGAATCAGTGTCCCACTTTGAAGATAAAATTTTGATGTCACCAGAGCTAGAGTGGAATTCAGTGACCTCAGAGATTTCCAGTGTCATGGACAATCCAGAACACCTAGGCAGAACTGACAGCTATGTCACAGGATTCACAGGGAAAAACGTGGAGCATCTGAACTCCAGGAACGTACCCCTACCACCAAAAAGGGCATTAAACTTACATGCATAGGAAACAAAATCTTCTTCCCACCTATATAATCAACTGATCCAGTTTATCCTAAAAGAGACACCTACAGGTGATCAGCTGAATAATCTTTTAAGAGTGTTGAGCTGAATTAATGCAAGTGATCCCCACTCAGTTCCCTGTACTGATCTCTTCATTATATCGGCATCTGAGGCACCTCACGTGACTGTGGAAACTACTTTTGAGATGCAGAAGCTAAGGTGACAGTAGTCTGGGCATGACTCCCACCTTGGGTTCTCAAAGGTACACATACCTGAACGATAGCTCCATATATATATCAGAATTTAAACCAGAAATAGCATAGCCTGTCTGGAATTCTTTAGAGATTACAAATGTACAGAAACAAACAGAAACAAATAGGATGCTCTCAAGTATCAAGTGCACTTTTCCACAGCTGCGGAATGACAAGGTAAGACGTATCCTTTCCTTGACCTCACACACACCAGAAATCATGACACACACTTTATTTCCCATACCAAATGTGGTACTATTAATACAAAAATAACAGTAGCAGCAAAAAATAGCCCTTGACACACCAAGATTTTAGACAATAGCTAAAAGTACCATTGACTTGAGAATATGCAAACATGTCTGACCTGCAAAGTCAAAAAGTATGCTGTTACCGAGGCAGCCATTTGTCTGGGGCATAGTATTAACACTTTCTGCAAACAAAACAAAGACAAAACAAAAGAGACGTCAGATTGTGGAAGAACCCAGGTTAGTGAAAACTGCACTATGCTTCTTTGAAAGCCACAGATTTTGGGCTGGTCAGTCCCTTCAGTAGGCCTACCTTCCTCCACTTTCTTCCAAGACTGAAATGAAATCCATAGACAAAAAGTCCTTAAAATAATGAGGAGTAGCTGTTAGTTTTGAAAGGACATTTATCTTTAACACGTAAACAGAATTTACAAGCCAACTTTTCAGTAACATATGGAATAAATTGGTTGTGTTCATGTAAGAAAAGCCTAAAGACTTCAGATTTCAGTATCAGTTCAAAGTTTTGGATTTATTTGTCATTTACAGCATATGTAAACACGTAGTAATAGATGAAAGAAAGAAAATAAAAACCTAAAACAAAAGGCAAGCAAATTCTCATACGACAGCTTTCTGGATTCTCTAAACAAAATGGAGATACAGTGATTCTATCTGGAAAGCAACTAAAAGAAAATGGCTTTGAGTCAATGTTCTCTTTAACACACACACTTGAAGGTCATACAGATGAAAAGCAGAGGCTGCCAATAGCTGGAAAGAAAACTTATATTCTCAAACAAAATTATGACCTGATATATAAGACAAAGTTACATCACAAGGATATTTGGCCTTCCCACCATGTGATTTTTTCCATGCTCTGTCAGTTTAGCAATATTTAATCTGACTTCTTTTCAGAACTACTTATTCATAAAAAAGACTACTATTTATATTGAACACCGTTTTAAATTGACTTAAAACAGAGGCATATTGAAAAATTTTAAATTTTTAGGCACACAAAGATAATTACAATACAGTAATATTCTTTCTGGGCTTGAGGGAAAAAAATGAAGGGCCCTGCTGTCAGCTATTGCATTTATCAGTTATTAATTTTACTACAGTTAAAACTAGCATTAAATAACTTAATCCAGACTTCCTTTAAAAGTGTCACTATAGGAGAGTCCCAGCTGCCATTTCATTTCTGGAAGTATAGCTCAGCAAAATCACCATTTGGTATCTGTTCAATCTGTAGAGAAACTCTGCAGCTGGCTAAGTTTCTGAAACCAGAGCTTACCTGACACCTAGAATGCAGCACATGGGACTTGTCAGAAGAGATGTGAGAGCTACTGATACTCTGAAAACTCAGCACCTATTTCATGCATAATAAACCAGGTAAAGTGTTCTTCTAGGCCAGGCCTTTTACCAGAACAGCTCAATTCTTGAGGCATGTTCAGAGCACATGCAGTGTGCCAATCTCTCCATAAGGGTGATAGAAGTGTCCCTCTTTCCATCACTGCACAAATGATTAGCAAAGATTTGCAGAGTGATTAGCAAAGATTTGTATGATGGCCCATTTAAGTTCACTCCTTTCTTGGGTGATTAAAGATACTGTTCCTGCTGTCCCAGAGAATCTCCTCCCCTATAGCTCTAGGATATTCAGAAAAATGTATGTTTCTAGCATAAGACAGCATGAGGAAAGAATGGGGAAAACAGGAGTTCTTTCTGTTAGCTCCATTCAAACTGGGCCATTTTTCATTATTAAGAAAAGGTTCTTCAAAGTAGATAGGGAGAAAGAATATGGAAGACAGTGAGGAAAAACCCCAGAGAAAGGACTGATCAATGTGGAGCTAATCTTTGATCATCTTCTCAGAGCAAAGACTGATGTTGCCCTCATTTTGTTACTATGGCTTTATCTTCAAAGGAATTTCTGTGCAATGATCCAGCTGCAGAGAAAGCTGGGAAATGTTATGATTAACAACACTGCTGTTTACAACAATTTCAACAATGCAGTGTATATGATTTCCCAATCAGCATGTTGGCACTCACGAAACATCCATGGGTACTTAGTTCTGCCTCACATAATTACAGTGTGTTTCCACTAGAAAAATGGGCATGCCAAAGCACGCACTTGCTCTGCCCCTTCAGCAGGCTGGTAAACTCACCACCTTTCATCTCCATTTGCAGTGACACCTCTGCACACTCTCACTGAATAACTTCAGACACACAGATGCTCTCACGCGGGCAGCTGCTGAACTTTGTGTCTTAACATGCTGCCTCTGGATGTCCATATTCCCAAAGCGCCAGCTGAAGTGAGTAAGGGCCAGGAGACCTGCTCCCTTTAAACGCCTTTATTGGAAAATCAGCTCTGGGTGGGGGACCCGAGGGATCACGTACACCACCGCTGCTCCCAATAGACAAACCGGGGGAGGAGAAATTCAGCTTTGCTGGACAGCAAGGCTGGGACTTCCGTCCTAACAAACGGTCCTTAATAATAAAACTAACGCTTCTCTCGTAGTCTAGAGATGTCATGTCGGCTGGGTGCTGTTAGGTCATGGTGATAAGGCAGAGAACTCCTTGGTCGGGATTTCATCTTCTCCTCGTTTCTTCCTACTTGGGAGTACCATTTTTAGTTTTGGCTGTTATATTGTCTCGTTGTTTTTAGGGGTTTTCTATGAGCGAGTTGTGTCCCATGAGCACTTGCGGGTTCCTTATTTACCAGGCGCCTTTTTTGGGAGCAGCGAGGGCATTACCCGACGGGAGGGATGGAGCAGAGGGACAGGGCAATTCCAGGAAGTGGGAACGCGAACCGGAACAGAACAACAGTAACAATTGACATAAAAACAGGGTATTTTTCACAGTTAGCACAACATTAACAGAACATTAACAGACCAAAACTAGAACTTGTTCCTAACACTGATAAGATCCTCGTCCCTGGGTGCGGCCAGGGGGACACAGCTCGCCAGAACCCCGCCCGGCCTCCGTCCCGGAGCGGCTCGGAGCAGCCGGGGGGAGAAAGCAGAGCGGGGTCTGGGGGGGAGACAGAACCAGGGAGAAAGCAGAGCGGGATATGGCCAGGGAGACCCGGACCAGGGAGCAGAACAAACTTAGGAACTCGTTCATAACACAGCTGCTTTGTTTTGATTTTTTTTGGTTTGTTTTTTTTTTAATTACTTTTATCCATATCAGACAGCCTTCCGTGCTTTCTCAGGCTTGCCTTCTTGATTGGAGACAAAATTATTTGTCAGTAAAGGATCCACGACAACCATAACCCATGCCTTCTCTTGCATTTTCAGCAATGAAACAAAGAGAAGTGCTTTTGAGGCCCACAGTTCCTTGCCAAAGCCAATTGCAATAAGGAGGGTCCAAACCTGCTATGCACTAACTCTGAAGAGAGGAAAGGTCTAAGGCCTGGAAGGCTAACACCCATTGGCAAGCCTACTCTGTGCTACAAGTGGGATCACTAACAATAGATGAAGAATTTCCCCATACAGAGAGCCACCTTTGCAGGTTCTCTGTGGAGAACTGGCCCTGGATATCCACCCAGAGACCATCACAAACCACCAGCCCATCTCAGTGGAGAAAGAGATTGTCATTCTTCACTCTTCACTTCGTTACCCCAACTTTTGCCAAACACTGGGCCACCAAATTAGTTTCAAAAGCTTCTGACATGCAGGATGGTGTATGAGATTGCTGAGGTTACCAACTACACCATCTACATATAACTACCACATAGCAACAATGCTTGATTGTTATTTTTGGCATAAGTAGTAGGTCAGAGATGCACTGAACAAGTAATTTTTAAATTGAGTGTCCTGAAAGAAATATCACAGGAAAAGTAAAATGTGAGAGTCAAAAGGCTTAAACAACAGAGGCTTCAACACCACTGTTTGTTCATACTGTGACATGGGGTGGCTCAGCCAGGCCTGGCAAAAAAAACCCATTAAATTATCCTGGGCTGTCAATGTGCTACAGGAAAAGTTCAATGAAGTTTGCATACAGTAAGAAATAATCACAACATATATCACCCTTCCTGCTGGCAGAGATAGGTAAATTTGTTCTGCACCATCTTACAATATTGTGAAAAATTTAGAAGAGTCCACATTCCTAATTTTGATTCACTAAGACAAGTTGAAAACAAATCCCAGCACACAGCCGAAAGGATTTTCCTTAGCTTGGCAGTATTAACAAATGTACAAACCCATCACATTGTGTTCTCCTGCAAATACTGATATCAGACCTACTCAGAAACATAATAACTTCCATTGTTCAAATTCAATCAAATTCTGTAAGTGTGAAATTTCAAAAGAATAATTAAGCCAATTGTTGGAGTCAGTAAGTCAGAAATTTCTCTGAATCTTTCAGAGAGAGATCAGAGTGCAGGGATTGAAGTATGTTGAGCCTCTCACACATAAGGCAGAGGTGAAGATTTAGGTTGTAACATGAAGAAGCAAGTAAGTAAGCAGATGGTATGTGTGAGTAGATGGTATATGTAAGTAAACAGATAGTATGTATAGGTGAGTAGATAGATTAAGTAAGTAAATGCAATAAGTTTTAAGTGCTTTTAGTAAGTAAAAGGTCTTAGATTCCTGAGAAGTAGTACATGTTCTAGTGAAGGTTGAAAAACATACTAGTGTTTCCTTCGAGGCTCCAAGAACCTAGCTTCAGACATAAGAGTTAATTATATTGCTTACATTTTCCAGTTAGAACAAGATAGGCCACGTACGTAGTCTATATGTAGCTTGGAATGCTAAGAAACTAAACTTCTAATAGGTTAAGAAGTAGTGGTCCAATTTTGCATCTTAGCTTGCTTGTAAGTTTCTATAAAAGAACATGCATTAGGGAGAGCGGGGGCTCTATGCCATGGCTTTATGCCATTGCATTTTGCCACCTGCATTTTGCCATTGCTTTGCTTTGTTTTTGTCTTTAAGACTGATGTGCTTCTGTAATAAATAACTTTATAGTAACTATTAGCTGCTTGGCTTTTAAAGAAGAATATAACCCAACAGTGTGGGTGCCTAAAGCACCCAGAGGTCCAAAACCTCACATTTGGTGCCCCTTGGACGAGTCCACAGCCAATTATCATGGAAAGATTCTTAGTTATTCTGGATAAAACCAAAATTGCATATGTGAAATTTTAAATTATTGACTTTTTCAAAAATTTGGGAAAGGAGGGAGGTCTCACCCTCTGAAAAATGATAAAAATGAACACTATCAGACCTTTCAAACATCTTGCTCTCAGTTTAACGTTCAGTCTTCTGGCTCTCCCACAGTCCCTTCCACCTGTGGTTTTGCAGCTTCACTATTCCAGAGCGACACATGGCAGATGTCACATGTCAACCTGACCTGGGATTTGTTGACTACTGGTCAGGCAACATGGGTCCTGCCTGGGCTGGTAGAATGCCAGGAAAGCCAGGAGCACAATCCCACTGTATGTGCCTCTATTGCAGCCACAGCCCTTTCCTGCAGCACCCCCAGCACTCGCTTGGAGCACACCTACTCCACAGGCAGGCACACATCCCTCCTGCAATGCCACCGGCACAGCGAGGAGCTGTGCTGCTGTTCTCACTTGCAGGCACGCATCCATACTACACATACACACCAAAATGCGAAACAAGTGCTGTGTTTTTAAAGTCTGGTCACTTGACAAAATGTCTCAGATATTTTAGATGCTGATCTCGTAATAAACAATGGCAAAGAAATGAACATCATTGCCAGTCTGAATGCATACTAATTTCTCATCTCTTCAGGTTGCCTGTTCTTGTCAGCCAGGTAGACCTGGCTTTCTCAGGCATACAGTCAACAGAAGAGAAAAAACAATGTTTTCTTTCTTATACCAGAAGTAATATGAAGCTCCTCATCTGCCTTCCCTTGGCCTTGACATTCACTGATGTAGTCAGTGTTAAGCCTTTGTATAGGTTTGCATGAGCCTTGTGACTCTCTTTGCTTTAGTATGCATGGATTTTACAAAAGGAACACTACTAAAGAGCAGAATAAAATATGAACAAAGCACAGATCATGTGCTGCATTTTAGTTATTCACAACAAGACGAAGTCAGTTCCTATTACCAGCAAGAAAAGTACATAAATCCAAGGACTGTGTGTGAAATGCGATGTTGAAGACCTTCCCCCTGCTTTGGATTACAAACTATCAGTATTGTAACCCCTTCCTTTAAAATGTTGCTGAAAAGGTTATGGGACATGAATTAACCCTTGTGCTACAGAACTAGAGAAAAATCCCTTATGCCTGTCTCTGATCTTCTTTAAGCAGACACTTAGATAACCAGTGTATAAAATGCAATCACAAAGCTGGAACTAAAACTGCAATAGCCATTTAATAGAAATTTAGAGATATAATAATTAGAAGACAGATTAGATATTTTTTGTCACTGCTCTATAATTTTATAATAACCATGGACCTGCCAAACTGACCTACTTCAGCATTAGTAAATACAAAGGATTATTTAATATTATCTGAATTATGTAACATATTCTAAATTTCCACAATTTAGAATTCTCTCACAAAACTCTCACTTCTGGCAACCTCTTAAGAGATTTCTCCCTAGCTGATTTTTAGCCATTTACCTTAGCAGTACAGCCCTGACCTCTAGTGGGTTCAGTGAAACAATATTGCAGGCAGGACAACATGCTAGCTTGGTTTCATAAACAGTATCATTTAAACCTGGAAAATGTAGAAGTTCCAACAAAGCCATGCAATCAGCCAAGGAATAGCTGTTTTACTAAACAGATGAAAATTAATTGCAGGCTAACAGCAGTACTGTGTTTGCCTCATGCCAACATCCATCTGATTGACGAGGTGTTTTGATTCTCAGCAGATGACTGCTCATTCCCATTGGGAGTTCTGTATTAGGTAAACCCCATTATTACTCTCTTAGTTATCTCCAAAGTTTGCTTGACTTATCTTTTTTTTGCTAACTTACCTTCAGACCAAGAGATACCTATGACTGGATTCAGAAAAGCAAGTAGAACAGGTTAGGGATAAGTACATTCCAATTTTTCTATAATCTAAGAATTAGATTAAGACCTGATTTCTGCAAAGACATATGAACCTCTATTACATTCAGTAAAAATTTAACACTTGCATGATACACTCCAGTTACTCAAAGACTGAGGATCTTAGCTTTCCTGTTATTTTTATCCCACAGTGAAAATTAAATCCAGAGCTCTGAAAAGATTACTGAAATGATTTTCCAATTAAGTATGGGAGGCTTCCACATAAAGACTGCAGAAAATATGCAAGAGACAACATTAAATTCAGCTGCCTTCATCTAGAAGGTCAAAGAAAAACACAAAGTGATGGGAATGAGGTCTGCCTCTTCCAAATTCCTGACATAGGGTAAATGATGCATGGACAGCCTTAACAGGATAGCCATAGATACTCTGCCATGCTCCTTCCTACATGTCCTACAGTCTCCAGAAGTGAAAGCACTTGATTCACTTTGTCACATTAAGTACCTGCATTAATGAATAAAATGTTGTTCTGATTTGCTGTGAACTAAGCAAATGGGAATTAGACCAAACTAGACAGACAGAACATAACGAGGGTGTCACTATCAGAAATAATAATAATGATAATTTTAAAAATTAAACAAAGATACCTGTTCCAAAGAGTGACAAATTGTGGCCAGAGGGACATCTAGTGAATTAGCTTGGACAATTATTTCTCACAAGTTTGAGTTTTGCCCTGTTCTCAGGGTGATAAGGAGAAAGTTCCCAAAGTGATAAACATGGTCAAAAACAAGTTAAAATTCGAAAAAACAAGTTGGAAAAATAAGAAGAAATTCACAACAAGGACAAACACCTGGTGTTTTTTCTGTGGGACACATCCTGGGAGATGTTTATCCCTGTGGACCAATGAAGTACGGTTCTGTTCCGTGCATCGAAAAATGCTTTAAATATAGACTCTCGGTTCAATAAAATCAACTTCTTTTCCCAAAAGGAGTCCGTGTACTTTACTATTCCTTTTGTCTCTCCTTCCTTTTATTTAGGACCAATACCACAACAAATATACTGCACTTTCAGCTAATCTGTAAAAGTCAGAAATGCAAATATGCAGATATGTTTTCCAGATTCTGAGTTCTGCAAGAGAAGGCCAAGAAATCTGTTACTTATGAAGTCTGGACTACTCAGTCAGAGCAGCCCATCCAAAAATTAATTATGTAGAAATAGTCGATTTCTTTGCTTATTCACTACAGAAGCTGGTCAATAAAAGATGTGATTTTTAATACTTTAAGGAGAAGAAAACATCCTATTTCTTCCTTATTACAGATTTAATTCAATATCTACATTAATTTTGTTTATAATCAAAGCACATATATTATACTTTGCCAAAAAAGAATAATTGGACAAAAATTTCTAGGGATCTTGAGGCTGCCCTTAACTTTTTTACACTGCAATTCTTGCATTCAGACATCCTTGTCTTAATTAGAGGGCCTTGTTTTATTGTTCCACTCTGCCATGGCAACCTCACTGTTTAGTTGACTGCTTTGATTGGTTATGTTGGATCAACTGGTACTGGACAAAATTGTCTTCCCAGAAATATCCTAAATATAATGGTTTCATTGTAAGCCTCCCTTTATGCACTAGCAAGCTAGGTAAGTTTGGCATCACAGACTCATATTTTTTGGCTGTATCTCTATTGCCCTAAGTTCTCCTTAAAATGCCTTCAGTGCCAAACTCTTCCAACCACAGTTTCCTTGGCTCCTGGAAAGAATATGACACCTATCCCAAATCCAAATGCAAACAACAGATTGACCTAGCATCATGAGACATTAATTATTATAAGCATGCTTTGGCATTCTCATAATGGTTTCTATGTAAGGCCATGGCAAGAAAAGGACCAGCCAGAGCTGCCTTCCTATATAAAGTACAGCCTGGACTGCATAACCTACTCAGGCCCCAGCTACTGTTGCCTTGCCTGCCTCCACATCATCAGGGAGCCAATCTACTCTGATCACTGTCCATGTCCTTAGTCCTTACATCCTTTTCCCTGTCTTTCTCACTAAAACAGAAAAAACTGCATCCAAAAATCAGTCTTAGCAACCTCAGCCTCTGGCTTGCTCTCTGTGGCTCACAACGTTTCAGACTTACCATCTCTATTAAATCTCCTTGCTTTATTTGCCATCCCAAAAAAGATTGTTAGCTCCTGAATTCGTTCCCTGATAGCCACATTTCTGTGGAAAGCCTTTACCCACTTTATCTCCTACTGAACAGTTTTTGCTGTGTCTAATAGGAACTGTCAAGTTCAAATGAGTGGGAAGCAATAAAGAAGGAATGGAATTAAACATGCCTATGTCACAAAGAGTAAGGCAGAAAATTCAGAAAATCAAGGTGTCTCTACTAAGCATCTCAAAACTAAGGTGTGAACTTGCAGAAAGACTCAGTTTGAGATGGAGACACATAATTCTAGGTGTCTCTATGTGTTAATGCTCCCATAGTCAGAGGAACTATTCAAAGCAGCCAGGAAGGGAGAGACTTGGTTGACCAGCAGGAGGCTGACTAAGACAGGGACAATGTCTCCAGCTGAAGGACACAGATCTCCTTCAAGTTCTGTGCTATATTTGCCCGTCATCTAAAATTCTATTTAAACAATCAAGTCAGAAATACCTGCCTGCAAAAGAATGGATGGTTATACCTGACAAGGTGTATCTGACTTTAAAAGTAAATGCAAGCAGTAGGGTTTCTTCATGTCTGCAAATCATTTAAGTCCTGTATACAGATGTACATTACCAGGATAGGAAATGTTACCATAGGGATTTATAACTGCCCACACAGAAAGTCAATGACATAACTGATTTAGAATTCAGGAGTTCACAGCTGTTTGCACTAAGTTTCATCCACAGGCCCACAGTCTGTCTCACTTAAATGAAGTAACATTTCTACTCACACAGCATGCTGTCATTTCTTATTAATGTTTGTACTCAAATGAGAGGGACCATACTTGAATCTCTGTCTCAGCCTTAGGATATGTCTGACTCACATTCATAGCCTGCAAGCCATTTAATTTTGAAAGAGCACAGGAAAATGAAAAACAGTTTGCAATTTTGTACTGGCACAGGTGTATCCATATGGCTACAGAACTCTGGTACTCCCAGGCAAACAGCACAGAAATTTAGAAAAATTTAGGTTAAAGGATGGAACAACTGCATCCTCAAAGGAGCTTCAAAATTTGATCAAAGGCAGCTGCTGAACTGTTGGACTATGCACCTATTTAGTGCCTAGATGAGTCAAGGAAGAACTGCCACCTGCTGCTCCTGCTCCAGGGCAGGGTTCTGGTCATCTTTTCTCTGGTGCTCAGGAACAACACGGGCTCCCAAAAAAATCAATAAAATCCTTCCTGTTGCTAAAAATAGGTGTCCAACTTATTTATGCCCACAGCTGAAGAACACTGATCTCATCAGATGTTTTTATTCTATGCACTGAGAACCTCTGAGAGACTCTAGACACCACTGGTAATTGATTCACAACGTTTTGGCTATGCTGTGAGACACAGGAGGGCTACTAAGAACCCAGTGCTGAAACCAAAACAGTGTCAGCACCAAGACAGAGTACCTGGGTATTCCTACAAGTACTTCACTCTAGCCAAAGCTACCCAGAGCTCCCAGTGAATACATTTTCTTGAGTTTTCAAGTCATCCGTTGCTAGGACATGTCAGTATCACAAGGTTAACAAAGATATTGAAGGGTGGTGTTAGGCGTGGTTTTTCCCATAGGACTGGCTGCTGGACCACAGCACAGCACGTTTGCTCATTGCCGTGAACGAATAAATTGCGGCTCAGCCAGAAGTGCTAGAAAGGTCTGGGAAAAACATGCTGCAAGTTATAAAAGTGCTGTGCCCAGGGACATATGTACAATGTGTGCTGTAGATGTGCCTGGCAGAGCTTGAGTATGGATGGGATCCATATGCCCATGGGATCCCCAGGGAAGTGATTACAACACCAAGCTTGACAGAGCATAGAAGTGTTTGGACACTGCTCTCAGACACATGGTGTGACCTGTGCAGGGACAGGCGGACATACCAAAGCCCTTCATATATCCTTACGGCATCCCTGAGACACACAGAAGCCTATCCTGATCCTCACAAGGGCATTAATGCTGTGACTTGCTGCGCAGTCCAGGCTCTTTACAACCACTAAACCGCCTGAATTCCTCAGCCGTGTCCCGTATCCCCTG